>JAYESA010000006.1:105861398-106028629 GCA_036927795.1 Iris macrosiphon | reverse complement strand
ACTATATTGTTCGCTGATTTAAGTATGAATGCCCAGTACTATTTCAACCTAAGTTTATGTTTGTTCTTTTCTCTTGGATAAGATGTCTGCGACACCCTCTCTCTGAATGAATGAATGAATCTAGTTAACTGAACCCTCATTTTCTTTTTCTTAATTAAAAAAAACCAGATAAAATTTGAAATGGATGGCTTATTTCAATTTAGAAATTACATCATCAAATCAAATCAAATCAAATCCAATCAATCCAAGTGACTTACTTTTGTAATGATGAACTATATAATAGCTTGTAACAGATAGATGCATAGGAATAATGGTTACAGAAAATTGTATAAAAATTATAAAAGTTTATTTTTACTTTGTAAAATTTACAAAGTTTGAAAAAATTACAGATACAATCCCAATGCGCTCTTTTGAAGGGTGTAATATTAGTTTTGACAAATTCGTCATTCTAAAGAAGTAACTTTTCTCCAAAAATTTTTAAAATATTTTTTTGCAATTTATGTTTTTTTAGGACCTTTTTTTAACCTTTGGAGAACAATGTCTCCAAGATTCTGAAAATGTAAAAAAATTTAAAATTAAAAAAAATCGTCAACAAAAGTCCATTTTCGTTTCTAAATTTTTTCACTAAAAATTCCTAAAAACATTTTTTGTCACTGAAAGATAAAATTCGTCACTAAATCTTCGTTGAAGCTAGAAAAATATAAATAAAACATTTACATCGTTTACAAGGACGTAAATCATCAAACCTAAAATTACATTCTTTAATAGGACATATTAGGACTGTATTTACAATTTTATTAAACTTTGTGTCTTTTATACAATAAAATTGAACTTATATACTTTTCATACAATTTTCTGTAAACGTTATCAACATATATTTACTTTCTAGATAAAAGAGAGCGAATGCTATATTTTCATTAAGAAAATAAAGCAACAAACACCAACATTAACCCAACTTGGTATCATCATACCCTAATAAAAGAAGAAATGAAAGAATGAAAAAAAAGTTAGTGGGCGAATATTGACTCGAGTGCTTTATTCTAAAGGTCAATATTCCAGACCTCACAAAATAGAAGAAATCGATATGGGGTTCGCAAAAACGAACCGCCAATTGGCCCATACTACACCTATCCCTCCTATTGTCTCCATCTTTCCCTCCTTTGTAACGTCGGACCCTCCACAGCCAATGGACGGCCGCCACGTAGCTTGCGGACCAGTGGTGGTCCCAAAAACTACGGACAATGTAGCATCGTCCATAAATAAATCAGATCATCTTTAGTATAAAGATAGATATTTTATGTTCATTATCATATAATCACATACCCACAAATCACGGCTTATGGAAGACTAGTCACATTCACGTACATTGTACGTACAATATATATATATATATATATATATATATAATATTGTTAAATCTGAATAAAATACTTTAAATATATTTTGAATATATTTTAACTAAAATTTGTTATAGATATATTTTTATAATTTTGGATATGTATTGAATTAGAAAATGTCCTATACTTAGTTAAAATATAATTTTAATATTAAAAATATTTTAGGATTTATTATATGTTAAGGTAGTTAGTAGGATTTAGAATTTTTATTTTTATTTTTATATACGCGAGATGAGGAGGCACATACAAGATTAGAAATTTTTTTAATTATTTTTAAAAAAAATTATTTAGTGAAAAATATACATATAACTTGAATAGCTCATTGAGCGATTTTCAAGTTGTTTTATAATAGTAAGAGATATATATTTACTCCCAATTTGTCCATTTTAAGGTTTGAGTTAAACTTGGACAAGTTGAGTAGGTTAAAAACAAAGGTAAGAGGAGAAGACAACCTATCCATGAATCAATTTGCCTTAATGATATGATCACTCATATCTTATAGAATAATTTGAGCCAGCCAAATGCGGGATAAGCATTGAAACTCGTTGCGTATCAAACTTTTTAATTAATTAAGTTCCCACATAATCTCTGCCTACCCACCAGTCTTACACACATGTAAGGAATATTTTAGGAGATACTATTAAAATTTAGTGCATTCTATTTCTAGTGAAGAGTGATCCAAGTAACGTGTCATCTAAAGTTTAATAGTCATTCTCGACGACTCTTTTAGTCTTTTGAGTTAAACGAGTCTTAGTGGTTGAGTTTCTTTATGCAAAAGTTAGGTCACTACTGGAGAATAAAGTTACTATTTGAAAAAAAAAAACCTTGAAAGAAAAATAAAAATAATGTTGTTTGAAAAAGGATGAGGAAAAATAGGAAGAAACATTTGAAGGGAAAAAAAGTAGGAGGCAAATTTTTTTTCCAGAGGTAAGGCAAAATTGTTAAGAAATAAAAGAATTTGGAATAAATTTACCTAATTATCTTTCAAAAAGGTAAATATAAATTATGATTTAAGAATATCAAGAACTAAATAGTAATTATATCTCTATCTATAAAAAAATAATAAATTATTTTTAAACTTTTCATTCTTCAACTTTTTGTTCATATAAACAAAGTAGGAAAAAATTAATTTTACTTTCTTTTTATTTTTCTTCATTTTTTATTTTCTTTCACACAAAAGATTCCAAACATTGTGTTTTTTTTAATATATCATTTCTACCGGACTAGAAACTAAGTTTAAAAAAAAGATTCAAATCGTGTCCATCCCAACGATTCGAATAAGAAACACCGTGTTAAAATCTGAAATCAATTTTTTTAATTCCGGTTGAGCATCTATATGTGTTATTATCATTGAATAATATAATCAGTGTTTCTTTTCATTATTGTTTTTTTATTATTGAGTGTTTGTTTGTAACTTATATATCATATTCCTAGAGCAAATCAAATGATTGACTTTTTGGAAGGACCACCATCACTTGATTCCTTCACTTTCAATGAGGGTGATCTTCCGCGTCGGGCCAAATTTCGGAGATGACGGTCAAACTGTAACACTTCCTTTAATAATTCATTATTAGTTGTGCGGTTCAGTCCAAATGTAGATGTAGCGTTTGCTGAATCAAAGTTAGAATATTTACAAATTAGACTCATGGACTAGAAAAGAAAAACAAAAACAAAAAATAAAACAATCTACATAAATTAGTATATTAAGTCAAAAGTACAAGACGAGAGAATAACTTTTGCACATGAAATGTCTCCTCCCGGACACACTTGTGCCAGCATCATTATTAACTGTTGCTGTACTAGAGCAGCAGTTCCTCCAACCAGACAGTCGGTATTCCGGCGACTGTAACCTGCGACACCAGTCTGACAGCGTCGCAAGAAACAAGTGCACGAGGAAGGAGAGGACTTGCTTAGTGCCTCATGCTGCTCAATATGGAGGTCTCCTTCTAAGAAGATCACAGGGAAGAGGAACTCGTCCAATCCGACAGTCTCTACCAGTATATCGAGGAACCGACCAAGGGGTAGTAAGCTAGTACCTACCGTGGGGGTGTTTCAAGGTACCCGCTCGAGAAAAAAAGCTGGGGGTAGCAATCCTCTGGTGTTCCACACCAACCCATCATTCCAAGAAGACAGTAAATCTCAAGGAACGGACGACAACCTACCTTGGGGTAGCCATGCCCGCAAGGATAGTTCAGTCACCAGGGCTGGGGGTAACCATCCCTTAGACTCCGAAGACGACGTAACCTTGCCTTACTTCCCTGAAGACAACGTGACTCAGGAGTCATAGATAGAAATTGAAGCTTCCACATTCCTATCAATTTCTCCCCATGTAATGCCTTTATACATGGCAGGGGACGATCAAGCCTCCAGTGACCAACAACGTCTCGAGGCAGTCGAAGCCATAATGCAAGCCATGAGTGTCTCGATGCAGACTCTAACTCAAACTGGACTAGACCTCGGGGCAAGTATAGTCTCACAACGACCAAGATTTTGGGGCAAGCAAGCCAAGAACCGGGAAAAAATGGTGAGTCGAGCCCAACCGCTCATGCTCTCACCACGGGGGCCAATCACACCTTGTTTCCATCATCCGCTCACCTGTCATCGGATGACACTCAAGTCGCAATCCAGGAAGTCAGGGAGCTGCGAGCTCGTTTCGATTTTAGGACGAGCAACCGAGATGCGCTTCAGAATCTCGTACTACAAGAAAAATGGCCATTATTGACGGTCAATTTTTTGACGTATGGCCAAACTCGTTAAGAAAAGCAGTTATCTTAACGGTTTTAGACATATGTCAAAAAAATACCCTTTTTTGTTAAGTATTAAAATTTGACCATATTTCTTGACGGTTTTAGATGAAGCGTGAAGAAAATCCATTACATTACTTGACGATTTGCTAATAACCGTTAAGTAATGCATGTGCAAAAAAATTATCGCACACATTTCAGATGATATTTTCGTAAAATTTTTGAAATGTGTTTTTACTGTAGGTTCTATGTTGATGGTTCCGCGGTCAATTTAATCGTTGATGCTTAGATAATTTTTCTATTTTCTCTACCAAGCGTCTCCTCTCTCCGTTCTTTCTCCAATTCTCCACATGACTGCTCTCCTCCGCCACCTCCTCTCCCTCCTTCCCAAACTCTTTTCTAAAATCCTAGCCTACTTCGACCTCCTCTCCTTCCATCACCGCTGCCTCCTATCATTTTTCTCCAAACCCTAGACCTATGCCTCCTCTCCCGGTTCCCCTACTACATCGGTTGCTCGGGAAGGGTGTATCCCGATCGGTTGCTTTGGGAGCTCGGGAAGGGTGGCTTACCGGAGGCTCGGGTGTCGAGATCTGCCGCGAGGGAAGTCGAAGGAATGTAGGAAAGATGCTCGGTTGTCGAGCTCTGTCGAGATCTGGGAGGCCACCAGCGACTCAAGGCGGCCACGGGTGGAGTCACCAGCAGGGGTTGCACGAGTCGGATCGAGATTGTGGCAGATCTGGAGGGCTGGGTTTATGGCTCAAACAGATCAACCCAGTCGGCCACTCAGATCCGGGGGAAAGGCGGGTAATGGGGCTGCACGACTGATATGCCACTAGAGGATGGCTGTTTGGAAGTCGGGATCTGCTCGTCGGGGAGGAGGTGATAGTACGGCAAAAGGTTAGGTTAGTATTAGGGTTTTGATTACTATGTCGGGTGTTGATTTGAAGTTTGTGTCCGGGTGTCGGACACAACAAGGATGCAGTTTGTGTCCTCTATTAGATTTTGTTGATTCGAAAGTGTCGTATCGGACACGATGGATGTTGTATTACTGGTGTATGAACTCCTAGCTCGTCTCCTCTCCAAGTGTCCCTCCCTTCGCAGCCTCACCCTCAGCTACTGCCCCTCCATGGACTCCCACGACATCACGTCCGAGACCCTCTTCGAGGTGTCGATCAATTGCTTCCTCGACCTCTAGTCTGTTCGATACCCTCTCCGAGGTAACTCAAGACACAAATCCTTTAATTGGAAATTAAAATTTTAGCTTCTTTTTTTGAGAATACTGTAAGCTTAAGAAACTAGTGTTACAAAAATTAGAAATTAAATTGTCATGACATGTTAATAACTATTGATAAGCTTTTGTGTTGTTAATGTCTAACCTGGACATAGAATCTACTAATGGATAATAAATATTTTCAGCTCCAAGATTTTAGTTAGTATGCAACTCCAGTATTCATTTGTGATAAATAGATATATTATTTTTTCTCCGACTTCCTCTTAGAACTTCTTTATATGCTAATATGTGTCTTGTATATTTAGGGATTTTTCTACTGCATTTGGCATTTTAGGTATGCTCTTATCATTATGGGATAGTAATAGAAAGTTTGAGAGTGTTTCAAGCCTTTTGTGACCCAGAACTAGTAAAAATTGGATTAAACTAGAGCTACATTAACAATTGATAAAATTTTGTTCAAACTTTCCTTTCATTCTTATATTTAACAAGACTAACATTTTCAACATTTTCTGAAGCTTGTGGGTCCAATACTAACACTCATAGTGATTAGTCGTTTAGTGGTTGGTTTGGACTAGCAAGCTACCTTCATGGTGTTATTCATGTTTGGATTTCTTAGCCATTCCCACCTTAATAAAGCTTGACAAAATTTATTTTGGTAATTATGGTGAATTATTTGAGGATAAGCTTTACAAGATATCTTTATAGATATTCATTGAAATATAAAGTGTTAAAGAAGTATAATTTTCTTTCTTTACTCTTGGATTTTGGAAAAATGTCAATCACTTCTACCTAATGAAGTTTGATTATATCTTTTTGACACCGCTTCTTTTTGAAATTTCTTGGATGTTTCTTAATTTTGATTATTTGTGGATAACCTTCAAGTCGATATCGAGAACTCTTGTATTGGTTTATAGATAGTCAATGAACTATAAGTGTAAAATCAGGATATTTTTCTTTCTCTACTCTTGGTTTTTCAAAATATGGCTTTGCTACGAGAACATGGTTGGCTGAGATGACACCAAGCAAGACACTGATTTCGATACTGTGAAATAACCTTGATCAAAACCCAATCGGCACACAAAGCTGAGACATGACATCAAGATACAATAGATCCTTATCAAATTTAAGGAAAATAATGTGTCGATGTGCCATATACTAATAGTACTATATTAAAAAATATGGTTAGGCACAATAGTTATGTCAGTCAAGTCCACATGTACCTCAGTTACATCAAAGCACTAGGCACTAACTTCCACCCTCTTTCAGGAGGTCTCTAACCCTAGCTCGGTCGTGAGAGTTCTTAATATGACAAAAACATATAGTTTTTAATATGATCAAAAAAATTGATCAGCAGGAAAGACTAAAACAGGCACTACTTAAGTCAGCAATGAGGAAATTTTGTAGCTATCGTTCTAATTTTCAATCCCTTTATACATTTATTTACTCCTTTGATTTTTCACACTTTTTTCTTCATGAAGCATTATGCCATGGGAAAGAGAAAATTAGCAAATATTACTGTTGTAAATGTATATATGTATCAATAGTCTTTTCATATTCTTAATGTTTCTATTTGGTTTTAAATCCAAACGATACTAAATGTTGCTAGGTTGAAAAGCTATTTCAAATTTGTTGTAAGAAAACTAACAAATTTAATGCACACAGTCAACTCATCTATAATTAACAAAGACAATAACAAAGCCTTTATCTCTACTTTATATTGCCCAGAGAAGTGCAAGATTATTAATATAGTTTTTGTTTGAATAGATATGATATCTTAGTGAGGCTTAAAAATTAAATGATTTTTTTATATACAGGACATCCATCAAGTATAACGGTCGTCACATTTGGAGGAATAATGAAATGTTAGATACCCATCATGAGGTGCCTCCCTATCTCTCTATCTCTTTATCTTTGGTTGTGATTACTTTAACATGCTAATGGCTGATATAAAATTGGTCGACAGCTTCCAGGTTAACAGTAGGGACACTATATGCAATCAGAGTATGAAAATCATTCCTTAAATTATACGATATAATGTAGGTTCTAGAGATGTTACATGATATAAATTACACGATAAAATTGGTCGACAACCATTTTTCTGGCCAAGGTTAACACCCAATACCTTATAATATCTTAGCTTATAATAATATATTACATTAATATCTTACCCAATTCTAATACCTTGTCCTATATTTTAATATCTTGCCATAACTTGGCATCTTGGGATACCAACTCCTATTACCAAAGATTTCAAAATCCTAGAATTGACACTTATTCACACTTGGCACTAGACATGAGACACTCACTTATATGAGACACATACACAAACCACAACCTCAGATTGTCCCTGCATACTATTGTGTAGTTGGTGTTGTTGATACATTTGCTCACTTATTATCACACTTGTAGTCATCTTATTCAATAAAATCTGAAACCATTACTCACCTAGGATACACATACTTGAGAACTCGAGTACACTCTCAAGACACACACTCTTAACATATCCCGACTGTAAGTTGTATGCAACATCTGCACAAATTTTTTTACTGCTAATAACAACTGTAGTACTAGAAATTTCAGATCTTTGATATACATCTAACACATAATTTCTAACTACTGCTGCTCAAACCCTCAATCCAGACACACACACACACTACACAGGCAAACACATAAACATACTAGTAACTACTACGGCCCTTGAAGACCCAACTGTGCACTGCACCTTGCAGTGCATACCCACTGTTCTGCACAGCTGAACAATGCCTGCACCAAGCAAGGCCTCAACCTCAGTCCCCAATAACTGAATATCTGTGTGCTGAAGCAATGCACACAGTCACACACAGATACCTACTGATACCCTTGGTATCAGACATGTGCATATGTCTGGTACACTCCCTTGATACTCCAATAACCACAAACACAACCCACACATTCTTGTGCAACCAATGCACAACAGGCCTTCATCTCCCTCTCATCCAATCACACACACATACACACTCTCTACCCATCTCATTCACACTAACACAAGCACAGTTACACTTATCAGTCTTCTTCTTCCCATAGCAAGACACCCAATGCATCAAACACCCTATACCATACACACTAAAAGGTACACCAACCCCAACACTACTATGTACCAAACACTTGGTGTGCCAAATGGTACATATTCAAGTATTTCACCAAGATACACTACCAATAATCCATACCATCATAATACTAACCTATAATTAACATGGAATACATATAACATATAATTATGATATATATCACTAATATAGCTAATTATAATGCATTAAAAAAGAAATGACACACAAGGACACCAATACATAAAAATATACAAATCCACCATCTCGTATCATGGCGTATCGTGATACGGGCTCTCCTTATCAATTGTAGACACAAGAACACCCCCTCAAGCCTAATTAGACACAAATAGAATATTGAAACATATGACAAGTATTGAAATTAAACATTTAAGAACTCATGACCATTCTTAAGTGTATCCAACTTGGATATGAGATGGTTGAGCCATGCTCTATTTAACTATCTGATCAAATAATAATTTAATTTCTCCTTCAAATTGTGTTCCTTTACTATTAGTTCTTATATGTGTCATTTTTGTGTATACATTAAGTGGAACTAGACTATTTCAAAGTAGAGGTGCTATCCATATCATGACATCCAACTCCCTTCTTTTGAATTTACCTTCATTATCTATTTACATAAAATTATTTAAGCTTTTTGGTTGAATAATTATATTTGAAATAAGAAACATATAGAAATTTTGAGCTAATAAAATAATATTCATTCTCTACTATGTTATCAAAACTTTCCAGATTTATTTCCTAGTACCTGATTTTTCATTATCCAACTTTATTTGATTTTGCAGAAAAGTAATAAAAAAGAGTGTTAATCTAGAGAAGAATGAAGATCACTATGTCTGTGGAGGATTCTCTTCTTCTAGTTAGAATTGCATATATTTTTTAACTATAACATCTTAGTTGAGCTTTAAGTGATAATGTGGTTGTTTTTTATAGCCTCTCTGACTCAATATGTTTTGACTTGATATATTCAAGAACTAGGAAACTCATTATCCTCAAACTGTAGTTTTGACTCAATAGGGTTTTTAATTACATAGTTTGGGAAAGCTGTTGGAAAGAAGTGGAAGTCTCTCTCCGAATATGTAATGAGAGTTCTATAAGATCGAGACAATGAGCTTAATTGGTTATGCATATCCAGGAATCTGTCAAGTATAGGGTATTGGGAGAGGCCACCATCAACTTGTCATACTATTTGAGGTGATCAAACCTTCATATGTTTCTCTATCGCTACAGGGATTCATTGTTGGACCAACCTTCATTTGAGTTTAAGGGATTATATTAGGTCTGTTGATGCTTTTTTTTTCCTTTTCATATGCAATGTCTTAAACTACTCGTGTGCACTAGGATATTATAAAATAGAAATTCAGATCTTCATGTCTAATAAGTAGATTACTTCTTCTAGTGCCAATACTTGCTTGGTTAATGCAGATTATTTGTTGTTCAAACCATACACCCTATTTTACATGTAAATATTTATTTGGTTCTTTGAGATAAGTGAAAGGCGTATAGAGAAGTCTTGATCATAGCCTTAATAATTTGTTGATTTTTTTTAATCATGCAATCTTTACATGTATGGAATATACAAAACTTTGGCAATATAATGACATAATCTTTCCTATTTTTCTTGTTCTCTCTGGAACTACAAGGAAAATGAAGACTGGACTGTGATGGGATGTACTTGGGTTCAGCTATTTTGTTATATAATTAGGCAAGGTGCTATGTATTTTGTGTGTATATGTTTTGGATGTTTAAGATAACGTACAAGACCATATATTTTTGTTATTTGGATATGTGGTTGGATGTTTGTAATAAACAAAAGCGTATTTGTTAATACAAAAATTGTGTGTATTATAGTTCTTTGATGTTTCCGGTGTTCTAGATTATATTGATATTATTTGTATTTGGTAACTAGCAAAGGGGAGCATATAAAATATAATTATAAATTAAATTATGTTTAAACAAAAATCAGCTTCTCTTGACGGTTATAAAACGTCAAGAAATATCTAAATTTTACTACAAAATATTATTTCTTGACAGTTTTTAAACATCAAGAAAGGTTTTCCTTGACGGGTTTTTCCAGTCAATAAAGGGCTTTCTTGACGGTCATTCCCGTCATCTAGGACTCAGTATGAAAAGTTTTCATTTATCTTGACAGATTTTGGCTATGTTTTTTGACGTTTTAAAACCGTCAAGACAGTTTTCTTACTTGACGGTTATAAACCGTCAAGAAAACTAATCCAGAAATCGTCAATAAAAATTAAGACTTTTCTTGACTCTGGCCTAGATGACGGATCCAAAACCGTCAAGAAAACCCTATCTCTAAGGGAAAAAATCGTTAAGAAAATCTATTTTTCTTATAGTGTCGGGATACGACAACCTTATCCTCTCGAGTGGAAAAACGTGGTATACCCCCCCAAATATAAGCCACATTCGATGATTACGTTCAACGAAAAGACATATCCATGCCAGTACATGAGTTACTTTGATTCATTGACGGGACATCTATCTCGTGACGACGCACTCCTTACCAAGATCTTCGTCAGAACTCTGACCGGAGTAGCCTAAGACTGGTTTTGTAGTCTCCCGGACAAATCTATCTCATCGTTCGAAGATCTTCGACGTCTCTTCCTTGCTCGATTCTACGACGGTAGAATGAACATGACTATGAGCTACCTCATGGACATAGTTTAAAAAGAGGAGAAACTAGCCCGAGAGTACATAGAATAATTTAAGTAGTCGGCGCTGAAATTGCCTCTGGGCATCCCTGATAACCACCTGATAGACACTTGCAGGAAGAATTTATTACCTGTAGTAAAGCTACGGACAAATTCTATCCCACTTCAATATTGGACGATGTTCATTATAAGTGCTGACGCCGCTGAAAAATATATAAAAGACGTCCGCTTGCTGGGACTGTAGTTTCCTACCAGCAACGACAAAGGGAAGCATCCCTTCAAAAACAACATCATCACCAACAGTAGTGACAATAAAGGGAAGCAAGCTCTCACTGTTAACGTGTCCAAAATCTCCATCATCCTCACTCAAAGGCCGACAGAAGCACCCAACCAAAGGAAACTTACTCTTTTGACGATGATGATGTCATCAAGATTTTTTATGTGCTGATGAAAGGCAACAAGCTCCAGCTACCTGATATCAAATGACCAAACGAGACAGATAAGGTCGACGACCCATGTACTGCCACTACCACTGATACATCATCATCCAACATGAGACTATTATGTGTTGAAGAGGCTTATCCAATGACTACTCGACTCCAAAGCTCTCATTCTAGACTTTGAAGACAAGATAGTCGTTGCCAATATAGTGTCCCTCAAATTTGGCGACTTTCCAGTGATAGAAGCCTAAGAAGGAGTTGTCCTGATACCTAGGACAACGATGGAGGTCGTTAACCTCCTCCAGCTCAAAAAACTGGGCTTGTGCTACTCACTACTCTGTGAGGCAAAGTCATGTAGGTTCACTCAGATATCGTCCCAGATTTAATATAACAAGCAATACCTCTTCTGCCAAATCTAAAGGAAAGAAGACCAGGTCCTGTCACACGGTCTCTCCATCGACTAACGAAGTACTGGTTGGGGTAACCAGGTCAAGTCAAACCTACCTGGTAGACTACGACACGGCTCCAGGGAATAATACACCTTTGATTACCATACATAAAACTCTAGTACCATCTGAAACATAATAACCCGTTCCGCTCCAGCGAACAACCAATTCAAACGGCAAAAGTGCAATGACCTGACCCGCTTTGCTCAGCAGGAAGACTCGTTTAAGGCAAAGGATTTCCCGACTTGGCCCTTCAGGAGTTACGGCTTAGGCTTTCAGAGGCTCGCTCGGAGTATCGCTCGACAGAGGCAAATTATCGCTTAGGTGGGTGACTACGATAAAATTGTCTTTGCTTAGCCAGAACTCTTAAAAATATGGACAATACATGCTAGTCGCTAGGTGAATCACCCCTACATGCTAATAAAGAACACAACGCACCTAGCTAAGAAAATAATCCCAACTTGTATTGCTTGTGTTAGAACATGGAAATAAAACTTTGCTTATAAATAGACCCTCGCATGCTACCTTTGTCTTATGCAACAAGACCCCTCTATGCCTCGAGTAGAACATTATACTATTCATAGTGCACTACTACACTTGATTACATTGCAAGCCCATAAGTTATGTCGCTCAGTATGTCCCTTTACGGTTTCACTCTTCGCTTACCCTTAGACCCGTGCTAAATATAAATGCTGTATTTATACAAATACAATACCTGTCTGCTTATATGTTAACTTATAATATTTCTTCGATTTAATACTTGCCATAATGAAACTTATGCCACAATCAAGTAACACTATCGTGTATCGTGCATGCATCTTGTTAGTCAGAAAACCATCAAGGCAAACCATCAAATGGTCCTTCTGTGCATTAGGAACCTACAAGTATCTGGGACTGTTAGGTCACCAAGGCAATCCCCGAACTAGGAGAATGCATCAAGGCAAATGGAACACTGAACAAGAATCATGTCAGGTTTATATTTGAACGAGAATCATGTCAAGTTTATATTTGAACGAGAATCATGTCAAGCAAATCAAGTATCACAGCTCGGGGAGCAATGCTCGTTAAAAAAAAATCATGTATTATCATGTCAAGATATGAATTTGGATGACCTTAGAGGACTTGCATGTCACGGACAACTTGAAAAAGGTGATATTCGGATCTCATGTTCCACGGGCGGTCTCCGGGGCACCGGGGCCGATCCGATCTGGATGGAACTTCAAGTGTAGTCTTCTTATACTGGACGGGATGGTTTTGTAGCATCTCATTTACTTTCTCGTTGTATTCCATCCTTGTCATAAGGACTAGTCATCCTTTATGGCTATGCTAGCGACCTCCTGTTCATATAGATAAGTCATCCTCGCTTAGCTGCAATCTGCGTGCGAGCAATTGCATCGTGCCGAGAAATCAAAATACTCATGAATGGATATGGATTTAACACAATTGTACATATTTGGACAATTGAACCTATTCTGCATCACTTCAGGATAATATGTATATTCATGCACCCAAAATATAATCTTGCTCACAATACTTGTGTTTGCATATGCTATTGTCCCTGGATTTTATTATATATATGCTCGTGCTTGATTAACTTGGTTTGCCTTGGACAAGGAAGAAAGGATGGTAAGTTGGTAAGTCTTACCGTATTTTCCTTTATATCGCACAGCGCACTACCACACGAGTTAGGCTTTTTATCATTGCCATAAAACTGATCCTAAGGCAAGAATAGATAAATAACTTAATAGTTGGTGCACGAAACATATATAACGTATTTGGATTTGTCCGAGCGGGCGAGTAGCCTCCCCATCAGTGCATTCATGTACTGATAACCCACC
This sequence comes from Iris macrosiphon, assembly GCA_036927795.1. Lineage (NCBI taxonomy): Eukaryota > Viridiplantae > Streptophyta > Magnoliopsida > Asparagales > Iridaceae > Iris > Iris macrosiphon. Next base: position 106,014,757 of record JAYESA010000006.1, on the reverse strand, counting down.
AGATTGCTTACAGCGTACGGGAGAACCTCGTTCGGTACGGATGCCTCCTTCGTGCATGCTATGGCATGGAGTTCACTCTGGAGCCTTGGAGCGTTGCGTCCGGAACTGAAGCACATATACAAGACATAATGTTGGAACATCGCCTATGTATCATTCCATAAATGCAGCCACTTGGCACGCTTTTACTGCTTTAGAGAGAGACTTAAGCGACTTGTAATCTCGGCCTAGCACCGCTTGTAACATAGGTTCAATATCAATGCTTCCGCTATTGACGACTCTATTAAATTCAATATCGCCTTGTTTATTTCTATACTTATGTTATTCAATGCTTCCACTATTGACGACTCTGTGAACTTGTTACCAATCGTCTGTGCGTTTATTATTCTGCTCTACTCCGACAATCTGTGCGACTGTGGCTTAGACCTCTTACCGCCTGTATGGACCATGCCTTGCACGAGGCGCGGCTTATGCTCGTGTGACATCACACCCAGATAGGTCAAGCGTATCATCCGTAGGAGCACTGGCGCAGTAATTCTTGCCTAGTGGGGACGGCCGATTTACTGCGAGAGATCAGGCGGCGATAATATTGGTATCTAGCATGGATTTACGCCTTTGGATTAATTTTCATTTTCTCAGAAAGCTCATTCGTTGGTTATGTGCATACGCTCTCTCTCAATGTCCCATTAGAATATTCTAATAATAAGTCTAAATACTTTCAAAAGTGCATGTGAATGTTATGATTGCTTGTACAAAATTATGATACGAAGTCCTTTGTGTCGACCTGTGTTAGACTTGGTTAAAATAGGACCCGTGCAAGAATTTGTAAGTTATGTACGAACCTGAATATCTATACGAGATTACCCAACTGGTTAGTATGCGGAATAGAATATTGTCCGAACGGTTAACTATGCACCTAGCCTTTCGGCTAAGTTGTGTAGAGTATCGCGCGCTAAGGACCCTTTGGTGCAAGCTAAGTTACAAATGAGAATGGGATATCGTTCAGATAAAAAATAAGTCAGACTTAAGAATGGCAACCGATAGAAACATTATTAGATTATCGCTAAGGTGAACATAGAGAATCATGCTTGGATTGGTAATAACTCGAACGATATCTCGTGTCGGAAGATACAGATCGAATATTATTTACTTGGATGACTATCACTAAGGATATATATATACGAGACTAAGATTTATCAGGTGATTCTAAGTATCATGCAAGAATTCTAAGGAAAACTTGGTGAATATGCTAGCGATTGATGCGAACATCGATTGAGGATTTGATTAGGTGACTCGATTTCGAGTGGTATATGGATCAGTTAGAAATATCCAAACGGATTTGTAGATCTCGAGCGATAGTCAGATTGAACGATTAGAAAATGTCTTAAATAAGTAATAAGGCTTATATCGAATAGGGATTCATAGAAATAGAAATCGATATCTTGGTTAAGGGAACTTGTTGGAACTTGGAGGATCGAGCGAGCGATTCAGATTGAAACTTGAATACAATATCGCTCGAATGGAAGTTAGCCGAGAATCAATATTGTGGTTCGATGGATAAGATAAGCGATAACGAATTTGACTTGGAGTTTTGGAAGAACGATCTTGAAATCAAGTTCAAAAGATAACCTTCAAAATTAGTCCCAACAAGAACGATTATCCCGCGGGAGCACCGACATGGTAATTTCACGTACGGCGGGGATGATCGAACTCACAGGAAGATGTTCAGTGATTATTCTAAACGAACTCGATAAAATAGAACATATCAAAAATGGATATACTTGGCTTAAATATTTGAAACTTAGTTGTTTGAGGAATGCCAAGAATTAAGACAATGGATTTACCGAACGGTAATATTGAAGTTAGATAATTTTGCTAGACGAATTATAATTACTGCATGCGGATTTGACTTGGTGAATAAATATATACAACTTGGATGGAGCAAAGGAAAATAATAAGGAAGTCTTGATCGTTTCGAAGATAACCATAACGTTCAAAGTTTCTTGTCTTGTGCGAGCGTAACTTTATGCTCGTGCATGCGTCACGCCCGGATTAAGACGATTATCCAGCACGAGCATTGACGTGGTGATCTCACGTCGAATAAGGATGATCAAACTTTACAGGAGACTGGAGCGTGACAACTGATGGATCATCTTGACTTTTGGTTCGACATGAGAAGACAAAATTGGGAATGCAAGTGAATCAAAAGTGTTCGAGGATAAGTTAGCCTAGAACCTAGAATAAATCACACTGGATGATTTCGTGAATGGATACGTGAAACTTGTTGGATGACTTGGAGTTATAAATAAAGGTCTAGAATCGAATCTTGGATTGGTGGTCTAAACTTTGTATGGATAGGGATTCTATCAAAATATGTTTGGAGAGATATTGCCTCGGTATGTCCCATAAGTTATGTCACTCGGTATGTCCCTTTACGGTTTTACTCCTCGCTTACCCTTAGACCCGTGCCAAACGTAAATGATGTGTTTACATAAATGCAATGCTTGTCTGCTTATATGTTAACTTGTAATATTGCCTCAATCCAATACTTGCCACAGATGAAACTTATGCCACAATCAAGTAATACTATCGCGTATCGTGCATGCATCTTGTTAGCCAAAAGACCATCAAATGGTCCTTCTGTGCATTATGAACCTGCAAGTATCCAGGAACGTTAGTTTTCTAAGGCAATTTCTGAACCAGGAGAATGCATCAAGGCAAGTGCAACACTGACGAGATTACATCAAGTTTACATCTGATCGAGAATCATGTCATGTTTACATCTGAACGAGAATTATGTAAGCAAATCAAGTATCACAGCTCATAGAGCAATGCTCGTTCAGAACAAGAATCATAGATTATCATGTCAGAGATGTGAATTTCAATGAGCTTAGAGATTTGCATGATCGCGGACAACTGAAAAGGTGATATTTGAATCTCAGTTCCACGGGCGGTCTCCGGGGCACCGGGGCCGATCCGATCCGGAAGGACCTTCTAGTGTAGTCTTCTTGTACTGGACGTGATGGTTTATAGAACCTCATGTACTTTCTTATAGCATTCCATCCTCGTCATAAGACTAGTCATCCTTTATGGCTATGTCAGCGACTTCCTGTTCATATAGATAAGTCATCCTCGTTTAGCAGAAATCTGCGTGCGATTTATTGTATCACACCAAGAAATTTAAAATACCTGAACGGATATGGATTTAACACACTTGTACATATTTGGATAATTTAACCTATTCTGCAATACTTCTGGATAACATGTATACTCGTGCACCCGAAACATAATCTCGCTCACAATACTTGTATTTGCATATGCTATTGTCCCTGGATTTTATTATATATATATATACATACATATATATATATATATATATATATATATATATATATATATATATATATATATATATATATGCTCGTGCTTGGATTAACTTGGTTTGCCTTGGACAGGGAAGGACGGATGGTAAGTTGGTAAGTCTCGCCGTATTTTCCTTTATATCGCACGACGCACTGCCACACGAGTTAGGATTTTCATCACTGCTATAAAACTGATCCTAAGGCAAGAATAGAAAGATAACTTAATAGTTGGTGCACAGAACATATATAACGTGTTTGGATTTGTCGAACGGGTGAGTAGCCTCCCCACCAGTGCATTCATGTATTGATAACCCACCAGATCTTACAGGGTACGGGAGAACCTTGTTCGATGCAGATGCCTCCTTCGTGAATGCTAAGGTATGGAGTTCACTCTGGATCTTTGGAGCGTTGCATCCAGAACTGAAGAACATATACAAGACATAATATTGGAACATCGTCTATGTATCATTCAATAAATACACCCACTTGGCACGCTTTTACTGCTTCAGAGAGAGACTTGAGCGACTTATAATCTCAGCCTAGCGTCGCTTATAACACCTCTTTAATACCAATAAAGAGCTTGTTTATTTCTATACTTGTGTTATTCAATGCTTTCGGTATTGATGACTCTGTGAACTTGTTACCAATCGCCTGTGCGTTTATTATTCTGCTATATTCCGATAATCTGTGTGACTCTGTGGCTTAGACCTCTTACCGCCTGCATGGACCATGGCCTTGCACGGGTGCGGTTTACGGTCGTACGACATCATACCCAGATGGGTCAAGCGTATCGTCCCTCGGGAGCGCTGGCGTGATGATTCTCGCCTAGCTGGAACGGTCGATTGCCTGCGGTAGATCGGGGCATGACATAAAATAGGCCTGTCCCAACCTCTTGTGGAGGACTGGCAGAAGCAGAAAGAGGTTCTCTTTGACAAACCTCTAAGAAAATACGTAGCTTAAGGATTAGAAAAGCCTTACAACTTTTACATATTAGCACAGCTTGCAAATACCCTAGTAAAGTTATCAAGCTTCGCGCTCCTTTGTCTCTCCAAATAAAGTTGACACTCTGAGTGAGGCATTATAAAATGATGACTCCTACCTGGCCCAAGTTAAGCCGTCGTCCGAGGATACCACTGCATATCCCCACTACAACAATATAATGAAGATAATTACGAATATCACATTCTCGCAACAAGACATGTTGCTGAAAAATAATAGGCACGATAGACCCTTATACTATACATAGTATATTGGCACGATTAAGTTGGACCAGATGCACATTGATCCTGGATCATCTCTCAATATCATACCCTTAACTCTACTCCAGACTTTGGGTATCCCTATGCATCGGTTGGCAGCCACCAACACAACCATCAGTGGTTTCAATGTTGGAAAGAGTTATTCTTTGGGGTAGATTCGCCTAAAATGTCAAATATGCGACCTGCGAACATAGGTGCTTACTACATGATTGATGTGGATGTGTCCTACAACATCCTTCTAGGGCATCCTTGGATATATGAGTACATGATCATACCATCAACTCTCCACCAGTGCTGAAAATATGTTAACAACAACGGCATCATCAAGACAGAATTCGCCGATGTTGATCCATTCAAAGGAGTTGAAGCCTACTACTTTGACTCAATCTTGTATAAATAGATCCACCAAGATGAAGGGGCAACGATATCGATGATGAAGTAGAGATTAGTTCATCTCAAGACGAACCTCTAAGAGTCATCTCAAAGGATGCCCCACCCACATGTCTACTACTCTTGTGGTCAATCTTCGTGAAAGGACCATGAGACTTTGGTAGTCAAGCTCCGGAGGCAGGGACGACCATCAAGCAAGGACCCTCCCATAATAAAAACCCCAGAACCTCTAGTAGTCAGACTCCTATAGAAGCATAAAAAATCTTGATCCATGTGCTAAACCAACATGCATCCCATGAAGGAATCAGGACGCAAGATGACCACGCGGTCAAGAAACAGCAGCATACATGCGCCCAAAATATTGGCAGCATAAAGTCCTGACACAAATATTATGTCTGACATAGAATCCTGACAAAAAGGATTTTCTGAACGCTTCAAAAAACATGAGCAACCTAAACGACAAGAAGCTCTCGTCAGACTAACAATGACTTCTGACAGGTATGCAATGCTACGTGTACAAGGCCACATGCATCCCAGAGTCCTTGCGTCTTTGGCCTCATGTGTTCCATGCATCTCTGGCCTCATGCATCCCATATTTTATGTGTTTTATGCGCTCTGGCCATGCATTCCATACTCCATGCATTCCATGCATCTCTAGCCCTATGCGTTCCAAACTTAATACGTTCTATGCATCTCTGGCCCTACACATTCTAGACTACATACCCAGGCATCCCAGAATCCTTGCTTCCGACATGGGAGGGTTCCCTGAGACAAAATCTTTCTATTGCTACTGAAGTGATTCTCTCCAATTAAATGCGGTCTATGTGTCAAGCTGACCAAGTCATACAAACAAAAGATGAGAACCGCCCATAGCTTCAGCAACAGCAAATCCTAAAAAAAGTCCATGTACCAGCTCATCCTGACCCAACTACACGTGGTAGCATGCCTATCATATGCACCTACAGTTGAAACTATATTCTGTTGAAGGAGTCCCCTATGACCAACAAACATGAGTATATATGGTACCTATAAATAGGAGCAACTTGGACATTCTAATGGTTGTCTTTTCTGCTTCAGAGACCATACCCTTACAGATGAGCTACGTACATTGACACAAGCTCAAGAGAGAGAACAAAATAGAGTATTCCTCAATAACTCGTCGGACCGTCAGGGGAGTAAAAGAGTCGTTGTAGTACTCGATTTTCATTGTCACATTACCCAGATAAAAAATATTATACTTAGATTTTCTGCCTAGAATTTCTTTGTACTTTTTTGTTTGTTATTAAATGAAAGTTTTTCCAAACTTTCAATTATGGCAAACAAGGTGGAGACTCTGCTGGGGGCTTCATTCTCCTCTAATGAGAAGTTTATGACGCAATCCAACGCATTGAAGCTGGGTTCGACCCAGAGGATGCTGGTTGTACGCTTCGAACAGCAAGGCTTTGAGGAAATGCACTCTAAGGACGACGATTCTCCAAGGGTGGCAAAGCCTAAGAAGACCCACATGACATGGGTTGTAAAGGCGGCTGTGCTTCACCCAACAACGAATCATACGTTCCCCGTGTCTCTCTCGCTGACTCCGGAAACGCACATCATGCGTCCACGCGACCTGATGCCTCTCATGCGGCAGCCTCATCTGACAAAAAAAAGTACTCAGCACTTGAAGACCCGCAGGACATGGGTTACAAAGGTCGTTGTGCCTTATCCAATTATGGATCATGCACTCTCTGTCTCTGTCTCTCTCTCTCTCTCTTTGTGTGCCATAGGGGATGCACATTGTGCGTCCCCACAAGATGACGCCTTTGATATGGCAGCCTCTTCAGACAAGGAAAGTTGTCACGCCCCAGTCCCAAAATACGTAGGACTAGGAATACGTAAGCTTGCCAGCCGTATGTACGTGGCAACTCTAATATGTGTAAACCATACACATATATATAGGCTGTTTATGAATAATAATAATTCACAGGTGGTATATAACTTCACAAGTCACAGAAAATACTAATCTCACCCATAAAACAAAATAGAAATATACAACCCAATATGACAATATACTAAGTAGGGAAATAGTCGAGAAAAACTAGTAGTCGGGTGGAGACAAATCCACTACCAACTAGGATATGAAAGAGAACAAATTAAGTACACCATCTAGTGATCAAGAAGCTTTAAGGGAAGACCTCCCCAAAAGAGAAAGAAGTAGCCAGTACTGATTCGTGCTCCTGCAAATAATCAAGATCTTCTATACCTGGAAAGGGTGCCAGGTCCTCAGAGAGAAATAACAAGTACACAAGAAATTGACATGCTCGAAAGTAAAGCAGTAAACAATAAATATGGTAACTAAATCACCTAGTGATATGCACTCGAGACATCTCTAATGGTTCATGAGGTAGGAGAAATAGAATAACAGTTGTCCCACCATGTATTCCGTAGAACTCGAGGGTTACACAGTTGCACCATTTTCACAGTATAGTAAGAAACATAAATCCAATACGCTTACTAGCATATTCTTCCCTTCCAATGAATTATTCGAACCGTATACGCGGTGCAGACATAATGCACTGGCGTCAAATAATATCTAGAAAACTAAACAAATACCAACTACTAACACAAGACTCGAACTCTCGTATTGATGACACTCACTCAGACAGTGATCGTGTTTGAAATAGTGTAAGGTCAGAAGATACCACGTATCTTTACAACATACCAGGTAAGTCAAATACTTCTAAGACGTATGCACATAACTAAACAAATACAAACTAGACATAATATAAACTGAACAATACAAACAAGCTATGTGTACTTGACTTCCAAGCCAAGCTGCGAGCACAACAAATCTGGTCCAGAGCTGTCCACAGAAATGTCTCGAACACATACCAATTAATTATTACACTAATTAGATTCTTATTCTTCTAGTCAAATTAAGTTATTATCTAGTTATTAATTCTACGTTGGTTGCACATGCAAGTAACTACATGCCAAAATATTACTAACAATTTATATTGCCAAAAACTATTTTTTAAAATCATTAATTTTTAAAACTATTAATTCTTAAATTTTATTAGAAAATAGGCTTTTAAGTGATAGGGTCATCTCCTATAAATTCTATGATTCCAAAACCAAGTAGAAACCAAAACTTGGTCATAACGGGTTACCTACTAGTCAATAAAAAAAATTAATTTTTGACAAATAAGTAAATCTAAAATAATACTTAAAAATTCAGAATTAAAATATAATAATTTAATTTTAAATTCTAAAAATATGGGTTTTTGGCCAGGGGTTTATGTCTAAAACTATCGGGGTTAAGTTTTGTCAAAACTAGGTCAACTTGCTACATAAGATACCTAGAATTCTAATTTTTATAAATAGAATTAAAATATGAATAAATATGATAAAATCAGTAATAAATAGAATAAATACTAATTCTTTTATCCATACAAAATAATTAGGGTTTTACCATCTATAACTTGATCCTATTACGGTTGGCAACCAAACTGTTCTAGCATGCTTGCTAAGGGGTAGTACATGGGTGTTGTGACAATATAATCATTAAATAATATAATTTCAAAATATATAATTTGTGAAAAAATAATACTTCATCAAGAAAAATTTAGTGTTTTCTATCTATGATCAAGTCCTAACAAGGTCCAAGGGTCTCCAACATGCAAACATCAAAATTTGGTCAAAACTAACCATAAAATATACTCAAAACTCTAATTTATTACAAATTAATAAATCTAGAATTATTTATAAAAATTGAATATATTCTATATTATTAACATCTATCTGAATATATTAAAAAGAATTAAAGAGGTTTTTGAAGAAGGCTTCAGGCATGCACAAAAGTTTTGGGTTGAACCTCAAAATTGGGGTTCATGGGTTGCATGGGTTCTTCAATCATAAATTAATAGAGTTTACAAAATATTTCACATATATATACAAATCTAAATAAACATATAATAAGAAGATATTAAGAAGAGAAGTATTAAAGAACTTACTAGAAGAAGAATGAGAGAATTGCTAGAGTTTTTGGATGGAAGAGGTGGTATGACCACGTGAGGAGGGGGGTCGGCTTGGTGATGGTGGTGGCGGCTTGGAGGAAGGAGGTGAAGGAAAAAAATGGGGTTTTGTAGAGGAGAATTTAAGTTAGGGTTTTTAGAAGATAGAAGTGGTGTATATATATATATATATATATATATAGAGAGAGAGAGAGAGAGAGAGAGAAGAGAGGGGGAGAGATTAAGCCAAGGGAGGGGGTGGACGTGCGTACAACCAAGGGGGCAGGTTTGGGTAGGAATAGGATTAGGTGGGTAGTTAATTTGTTAGGATATTTCCTAATTAGGTTGTTAGTTATTAAAAGTCAACAAATAACCAAATAATCAATTTGACAAAGATTTGAATTGATTTCATGGGATTAAAATAGTAATAAATAATAAATAAATAATAAATAAATCCTAGAAAATGAAAAAGTGGCCTAATTTGGCATCGAGGAATTATGTGTTGCTTATTTTATGAAGTTTGGATAGAAAATAACCATAAATAAATTATATATATATATATATATATATATATATATATATATATATATATATATATATATAGAAATATCTAAATATTAAATGAAATAAACTACGGTTGTTACACTAGTGTTATATTAATGTTCAATAATTGAATTCTGATTACGAAACGATCCTACAAGTAGTTTTTTCTGTATAGGCTACTTCCTATGAAGGGCGTTGTAGATTTTGGGGTCATCCTATATCATTAATCTCCAAACTACGGTGAAGTGTCCTAATAAAAAATATTAGATTTTAATTGATTTTAAAATAATCTAAAATAATACAATAAATATAAAATACACACAAAATAACTATTTTGGGTGAGGGGTTTCACATAAGTGCTAAGCACTTGAGAGCTGACAGAGGAAAATACTACGATGCGAGGAGTTCGAGCGCCAAGACACGTTCCATGCTGCCATATCAAAATCAGCATGAGGAGGACTATGCGGCACAACTCGGCAACCGCAAACAAATGGCCGCATACGGCCAAGACAGCCACAGAAATTCCATCTTTGACCGAACCTCATACAGCGCTGACTCCTTGCGCTAAGCTGAGAAGAGTGAAGATGTAAAATTTGTTGTTCATACTACGTACTGGTGTGTGCTAGGACGAATAAATCTAGGGCAATATGAGCTACCCAAGCTCAAGCAATTGCTCATTCGACCGACCGTCAACTGGCACCGCTAACTGCAATGCGTGCCCCTGATGGAAAATTATACAAAATCGGACCATGCTTCCAGTCCACAGTGGAAATAGAACATGGGAAATCTAAAGAGTCTTTCGTTAGCAACTTGAAAAAGTTCTTGTACGAACCCCAGGTCAGGAAGCAAAGTCAACAGGTACGCACCCATGTGCTCGGTCTACCTAGGCTCATAAGAAATTTGCAAAGGTGAATCAGCCCTCGCTTGACCTGCTCAACGTTATCAACCACTATCGCAAAGCGAGGGAAAAACTACGACATACAAAGTATCCTCCCCAGGACATCATTGTGCCAAAATTATCATCAACTGCAGCTGTAACAAAGCAGCAGTACCTACAAAAAGGTAATCGACATTCCAATGAATGTAATCAAGGGCACCCACCCGGCTGCAACCCGGAGAACATATGCAACCACTAGAGGCAGAGGAGCTGCCCCTCGTCTCATGTTATTCTGCTCGGAAGGCTCCCTCCATTTGGGGAACTCAGAAGTCCAGCACGTCTAGTCCATCGCTCTCGACCAGCGAGTCAAGAAGGCGGACCCAAGGAGGACGGGCAGCAAAACCCACGGAAGGTGTTTTCCTCGGTACCTGCTCAAATAAGAAGGTTTCAGCCGCTGGGGATAATTATTCCTTAGGACCCCAGGTGGTTATGCAAGTTGGGGGTTATAATCTCCCAGACCTCTATAACAATCCGGTATTCCGAGAAGACGATGATTCCCAAGGAACATATGTTGAGATCTTGGGGGTAGCACCCTCGTCAAGAGGATGCAACTTCCTACGCTGGGGGTAGGGTTCCCTCCGAGTCAGAAGAAGATACGATACTACCAAATTTCTGGGATGACTATTCACGACAAGAGTCTGAGGTAGAAAGTGATATTTCTACCATCCCATTAATTTCTCCCCATATGAGAATAACATACATGGTAGAGGATGATCACGAGGGCACCAATGATCGATGGCCCCTCAAAATCTTCAAAGCCATGATATAGACCATGAGCGATTTAATGCAAGCCTTGACCCAAACAATGTTGGAGATAAAGAAAAATATTAGCAAGGACCTCTGATCAAGCAAGCCTGGACCCGGGGACCAATCGGGATTCAAATGCAACCGCTCCACCCGCTGGTGGTAATTAACCCCTGCCCGAATCATCCGCTCCTTTCGCAGTCAATGAAATACGGGAATCAATGAGGGAGGTCCGAGAACTCCGGGCCCGCATAGACTCAATTGGCAATCGGGACTCACTGCGCTAGCTTAGGATCCGATAACTGTTTCCCCTCGAATGGAGAGATGTACCATGCTCGCCCAAGTACAAGCCCTTCAACTTAAATCTGTTTGATGGAAAGATATCTCTTCGTCAGTTCATGAGTTACTTCGAGACGGCAACGGGGCATCTACCTCGCAACGACACCCTCCTAAATAAGCTCTTTGTTGGGGCATTGTCTGGAAAAGCCTTTGATTGGTTCTGCAGCCTCCAGGACAAGTGCATTTCATCGTTCGATGATCTACAAGGTCTCTTTATCTCTCGATTATACGACGGAGGAAATGACTTGACAATGGCCCCTTTAATAGATATCACACAAAGAAAGAAGTAGTCTGTACGGGAGTACATCGAGCGGTATAGGCAAGCGGCCCTAAAGTTACCCGACGGTAACTCTCAGTCCACAATGATGGACACCTGCCGAAGAAATATTCTTTCCATAATCAAACCCTGGATAGGCGACTATCAGTTTAAAGATTGGACGACGTTCATCATAAATTCTATCGGTGATGAGAAGAAGGTGAAGGACGTCAATCCCTTGGGAGTACAGAGCCCCACCGCTAATGATATGGAAAAATACCCCTACAACAACAATAACAACAGCGACAATAGTGCCCAGGATAGTAAGGGGAAGCAGGCTCTTGTCGCCAATATAACCAAGAAGCCCGAGCAAAAGCCCGTAGAGGATCCAAAATTGAAGGAAACTTATTCCTTCGAAGATGATGATGTCATGGCAATCTTTGACGTGATAATGAAGGAAAATAAGCTTCAGCTTTCCGACGTCAAGCAGCCTGTTAAGGCAGTCGAGGTAAATAATTCGAAGTACTGCCACTACCAATGATACGTCCACCAAGCGACGAGGGACTGCTACATATTGAAGCGGTACATGGAGCGTCTGCTCGATACCAAGGCCCTTACCTTAAATTTGATGACAAATAGTTGTCGCTAACATGGTATATCTCCAGTTTGGTAACTTTTCGGCAACGAAATCTCAAGTCGAAGTAGTCTAGATTCCCCGGGCAACAATGGAGGTTGTCAATCTCCCACCAGCTTGTGACCAAATAGCCGGGCTGATACCTCTCACCACATCACGAGGTAGGTCAAGTGGGTCCATCCAGATCTTGCTCCAGACTTGATGCAGCAGACAATACCTTCTACCACCAAGTCCAATAACAAGAAGTCCAAGTCCTGCTACACAATTTATATCCCTTTCGAAGATGCTATAGAAGAAACAACGAGGTCATAACTAGCGTACCAACAAGAGTATGATATCCCTGACGATGGTGTGCTCCTAATTGCCACATCTGATCCGGGTCTATTCTATCCTCCAGCAACGGATAAGTCCAAGCAGAAAGAAATTAGCTTCGATAAACCGCTGCCCAAAGATACCGCTAAGGGGCTGGAGATGCCCTAAAACTTCGACAACTTGGCACAACTTGCCAATCATCTAGCGAAGTTGTCACTATTTGTTCTGAGTGAGGCATTATAGAATGCCAATACCTACCTGGCTCAGGTCATGCCCCTAGCTGAGGATCCTGTCGTAAGCCCCCAATACAATAATGTGAGGGAGGTGATACCAAACATCATATTCTTGCAACAAGACATATTACAAAAGAATAATTAGCACGATCGTCCTCTATGTTACACACGGTACATCGGCGCCATCAAGGTAGACCAGATGCACATCGACCCTGGTTCATCAATCAGCATTATCCTGCGGAGTCTGCTTCAGACCTTGGGCATCTCGATGCATCGCTTGGAAGCTACCAATACTGCCATTAGTGGCTTCAACGTAGGAAGGTGCTACCCTTTATGTAAGATTCGCTTGAAGTCTCAGATCGGTGACTTGAAAATAAAGGTCACCTGCTATATCATAGACGTAGACGTATCCTACAACATCCCGTTGGGATTTCCATGGATACACTAGTTTATAATCATATGGTCAATCTTGTACCAGTGCTTAAAATACGTGAATGATCATGGCGTCGTTAAGACATAATTTGTCGATGTTGATCTATTCAAAGGGGGTCGAGGCCTATTACTCTAACTCGATCCTCGACAAGCAAGTTGACTAGGATGAAGGTGGCAATGATGCCAACGATGAGGTAGAGATTGGGACAACATCGGATGAGCCCTTGATATTCGATCTCAAAGCAAGCACTCTAGACAGCCCCTTCCCTCATGGTAAAACTGTACAAGATAACACCTGAACCTCTGGTCGTTCACCTTCATAGACCAAGTCGACAGCTGAAGGAAGATCCATCACCTGCTATGACTTTCGAACTCCTTGTGCTAAAGCTGCACAAAAGAACTCCAAAGATATCACTCGCACTAGGGTAGATCTTGGAAATAATGAACTGGAAGAGTACGTAGACGCTCATGCTAACATCCTTTCTCTTAACGATAAAATTTCTGATGATAAGATACCTTATTTTATGAATAAAGGGCTATCTTTGAACTACTCGGATGTTGCATATCTCAACATATTATATTTTATGGAGCACGAACTAGGCTTGCACCTGCATACAAAGGTGACTTTCACCTATGTGTTCGCCATTAAATGTGTTCTTACCAAATTTTTATTTAAGGAACAAAAAGAGTACAAAAATCCTAAACAGAATTATCTAAGTATAATATTTTGATTTGGGGTGTGATGATGGACAAAGAGCACTGTGGCAGCTCCTTTACTCTGTTGACGATCCGATACAGGGTGAAGAAGCTTATGTTCTCTCTTTGCTCGTCTCGGTATGCTCTCTCTCTATGTTAGGCGACCCCTGTATTCGTCCCTATGTTTGGACAGGCCACCCGGATATATATAGTCAACCTTGGGCCACATGGATTCTAGAGGGTGCCACGTGTGCCTCCATAACAGAGTGCTACTGTAACCGTGAGCGAGCTAGGCTTTCACATGGGTGCTTGTTAGGATTTTCTATTATTGAAGATCTGGGTGGTTCTCGTCCTTTATGGACGTGACTTGGTCATCTTGACACATGGTAATCACTTCTGTCGTAATACCAAGATTTGTTCTTCATGGAGTATGAAACACATGTGGCCAGAGACCCATGGGACGCATGGAGTCTGGGACGCATAGGACCAGAGACGCATGGAATGCATGAAGCCTGGGGCACATGGGGCCAGGAATACATGGGATGCATTGAGTTTGAATGTATGGGGCCAAAGACGCATGGAACACAAGGAGTATGGTATGCGTGGGGCCAGAGACGCATGGAACTCATGGTGTTTGGGATGCATAGGGCCAGAGACGTATGAGACACTTGGAGTCTGGTTCGTATAGGGCCAGAGACGCATGGAGCGCATGGAGACTGGGATGCATTGGGTTAGAGACGCATGAAACACATAGAATCTGGGACGCATGGGGCCAGTTATGCTGTACACGTAGCGCTACACATTCATCGAGAGTGAAGTTCTTTGCTAACGTGAGATTTTTGTCATTTAGTGTGTTTACGTCATTTGACGCATTCAGAAAAACCCTTTTTGTGAGGATTCTGTGTCAAAGACGATCATGTTGCTAGGATGCCATGTTAGATCCATCTTCAACCAAATATTATTCGGCTGATTGAGATGCATGTATGTCGCTTTATTGGGCCGTAGGGTAATTCTGAGGCCTAATCTTTTTTTAGCATTACTTTGGGGTGCATGGTCGTTGGACGCATGGATGCATATTTTCCATGCTTCTACAAGACTCCTTTCAAAGTTTTAAAACTGACAAGTTTGAAATGCTTTGAATAAGAAGCATGGAGGAAAATCACTTTGGTCCCATGGATATTGTGTCGCATGGACCTTGGGATCGCTTGGTCGTGGGCAGGATGAATGAGTTCTTTCAGGCTGTTACTTCTGCATTAATTGATAGATTTATTTTGATTTGGACCGAATCTCCTAAGATTCTGACCCGCCTCTTCACACGTATCCCAAGCTGACGGCTACGAAGGTAAGGTCGTATCGAGAACTCAACCGTCCACCGTAGAGACTGACAGCTAGATGCGGGAACTGAGGGGGCTGTCATTATCTATTTGGCAGCCTATAAGTAGGAGTTTCGGGGGAGAGAAAAAAACTTTTTTGCCTGGCTGAGTTCTCCTCTCCCTCAATCTCTGACTCTTTTCCTACTCCGTTCACCTTCTCCGACCATCTCCAATGCCACCCAAGACTTCATTATCTGCTCCCGCAAAGAAGATCGACAAAGGGAAGCGCCCAATTTTCGTACCTAGTACCAGAGAGAATTCTTCATCTTCTTATGAGGACGTTCAAACGCCCATCCTTGGTAAGAATTTTTTTTTGGGGGGGGGGAAGGAGTACAGACGTCTAGACACTTCATGTACGGTCTTCTACATAATTAGAACATGTGCAGACCCGTCCATATGACCATGCCACATATTCTATGCATGAGTCTTACTTTAACTGCATGCACAGGTCTTGACACGGCCGGATGGAGGTCTTGTTGTGACTCGTCCGTATGGAGTTCCTATTGTGACTTAATCTTATGGATTTTTTGTTGTAACTCGGCCGCTTGCAGATCCTGTTGTGACTCGGCCACATGGAGGTCCTTCTCATGACTAGGCCGCATGTATCATATGCATCCCTTTATGCACTGAAGTTTATTTCTGATGCGCATTCCATCCCCAGGGTTCTAACCATCTTCTTATCTCTGGTTTTGGGTGACTTTACCCGTGGCTCTGTTAGGGGAGGTGCATGTGTGTCATGCTCAGGCCGCACTGGACGTAAGGTTCGACTATAATGTGGCAAATGTTTGGGCCTAGATAAACAAGGGTCAGTCTGAGACGAGAATAAAGTTAATAACGGAACAGTCTTCATTCTTTTTGCTTAGCCAGTT
The DNA here is from genome assembly GCA_036927795.1 of Iris macrosiphon. Classification (NCBI taxonomy): domain Eukaryota; kingdom Viridiplantae; phylum Streptophyta; class Magnoliopsida; order Asparagales; family Iridaceae; genus Iris; species Iris macrosiphon. The sequence goes on along the minus strand of JAYESA010000006.1, from coordinate 105,998,389 downwards.
GAACTCTGGGCCGATTAAGGGTTCGAAGGACGTTTCTCATTTGAAGCCTATTTTCCTGTTTGGAGATGCTCTCACTATCATGGATCCTAAGGTAGTGAAGAAAAAGGAGAGATGGACCTTTTCCTCTAGCGGGATAAATATACATATACTTATAATGGAGCGCCACTTGCCTTTGTTAACCTTCAATATGGTATCCCTCCCAAGGAAGATGTTGGGCACCCTGACCCCAGAATAAAAGGGAGCCCAAGTCGGCCTCATTCATTTTAACTCTAAACTTAAGAGAGAAGCGGCGACTAAGGAATCATTTTCTTATTTTTCTAGCCGGTTGGAACATGGCAATTTCACGAGTGAGATGGGGCCGAATGTTCGTATCTAAGGAGCTGACACTTTTCTGAACCATCTCGTAGACAAGGGTTCCTATCCAAAGAGGGAAATATGCTTGCTCAACTGGGTACATCATTCGTCTTCTTGGGTTAATTTGACCCTATGGGTGCTTGGGAAGTACGAGAAGCCCCAAAAGGAGGCAAACCTCTATTAAGCCATAAGGGGTTCCTGTTACAATTTGGAAAAGAACCCGAAGTTGTTTATGGCTTTGACCAAGATATAAAACTATCGCACAAGAACCTTCTTTACTCCTGGCAGGGAGATGGTACTTGCCCTCCATGAGATATATGATGTTTCACAGTTTTCTTGGGGCAGCGGGCCGTATGAGGAGTACACGTCTGATAATAAGGTATTCGAGGAGTTGGAGAAACAGCATACGGGGTTTCTTGCAATATACCAGGAATTATTGTTCCATCATAGCACTTGCTAACAAATTTTGAAGAAGAAGGACAGAAGCACAGAGGGGTTGTTACCCCATACCAAGGCTTAGATCCATTACCTCTTCCATATTGAAGATTTGGGTTGGGTCATCGTTCGGAGCCCTCAAATCCCGATTAGTGTCGATGACCTAGTATGCGGTACTAAGAGAATGACCGTATATAGTGAGGGGGTTTGGTAGCTCCGGTGATACCTTCAGCTACTTTTACCAAGACACCCAGCCACTATCTGATAAGGTACTACTAGCTGGATTCTTGATGATATGGCTGTGAACTTGTATAGTCCCGAGGGGCTCCGAGTCGATCGAGAGGGCTAGCCATAATCTCATCTCCCCCGTTGCGAACTTAGTTTTTTGCCATCGGCTAGCTTTACTCACAGCAATGGTCTGCAGCATCCATCGCGGGCTCCATACTTTTATGAGCAAAGTGATGGATCATGGCGGACCTAAAGATTTCAACCGGGTTGAGATGCCTTACTATTATCTAATGGATTGGTTGTTAATGCCCTATTCCTCATTGATACATCCTTGAGTTAAGGGGACGACGACAAAAGCTGATGCTTTTAATCGCCAGTATGGTAGGATGCCCAGGGTTCATACTGAGGTTCCCACCTGTCGGTATGCACTCGCTCGCACAGCGGACAATTCTTTCTTTGTCTCGCTTCCAAAGTTAAAAAGAGGATGAAGTAAATAGGGTTCAGTGTAATGGTGGTGTTGACCGTTGTCACTACCACATTTCTAGAAAATGGTATTTTAGTAATTTCATATTTAATTAAATATTGTGCATGATAAATAATTATTTGTTGTATTATTTAATTATTGTTAAATGTTATTTATTTATTTTAAACTTGTGTTAGTGGACCTAACTAGTTTAGTTTAGACTCATGGACCAATATGTATTAATTGTTAGATTTGAACACATTTAAAAAGTTTATTGATTAGGAGAATCGTACGATGAGCATCGGATCGTACGATGAGCATCGGATCGTCCGCCTGCGGCTGGGACCGGGGCTGCTCCTCCATCCTTCACAGCACTCGTCATGGTGAGACACAATCTGACGGTCAACGGCCTCCTGGACGGCCTCCTGGACTCTGGCCGACGACTGAGAGGGCTGCGACTGCGAGGGCTGTGTGGAATGTGCAGCTGTCGGGGAGGCCCTAGATGACTGTGTCGCAACCAGGGCGCCATAGGAGCCCGTACCGTAGTACGTACCCTTCTGGAGAACACCAGCTGCGGTCACCCACAGGTCGTCCACCGTCGGAGCTGGAGCGGGCTGCGACGAAGTACCAGCCTCTCCAGGTGTAGGTGCACTAGCAGTCGCCCGCTCACGCAGCCTAAGATACTCGGCCTAGAAAGGTTTGTAAACTCGATAATTGCCTAAGTTATATTAAAATTAACACAAAGTAAAGTAATACTTACATAGGTCTGCGAGGCCCTCTCATCAATGAGATTTTCGTCCTTGCGATGGGTAGCCAAGAAGACGGTCACCATATTTGCATCCTCGCCCCTCTGTACCTGTTAAAAATATATTATTTATTACTAAACTTAAACATTTTTTCCAAGTACCATTTTATGGTACTTATATTAAAATAATATATTTTAAAAGAAAAACATACCAAACGACGAAAATATTTCGTCTTCGAAATTGAGCCACCACACCACTTGGCAGCATTTCGCCTAGCCGCCTTGGCCTTCTCAGACCTTTCCTTGTAGCTCGAATCATCGAATCTAGCCCTCATCGCAGTCCACTGCTCAGGCATGATCCAACCTTGGATCGGTTTTCCAGCACGATCACGAGCCTTCTGGTCATCCAGAGCATCTCGGATAAGCTTGGCGGCAACGGTAGGAAAGATCCGCTCGATCAACTCGGCCCGGTGCGGAGGATAAAAATATGTTTGCTACAATAAATAATTAGTAAGTTAGCATCACGGATAAGTTATATAATATGCATAAATTAGAGGATTTATTTAATATACTTTTACCTGGAAGTGCGCAAACCAGAATGTCTTCCTCTCCTCCGGAGCCTCAGAGTAGTTGATCCAAGGGCCACCATAGTTGTTCCTCAGAAATTGGCCCAAGCGTCTCTGAACCGACGATGGACGATATCTATACAGTGATAATAATTTAGAATACTGAAAAAGTCAATATACGATGAATAAAAAAATACACGATATATATTATACTAAACCATCTAATTGACTTACTTTGTACCGTCGGCCCAAATCTCTGTCCTCGTCTCCTCCGGAGGTGCACATGGAGGATCTTGCTGATGCTGGGACAACGTGGGCACGACCTCCTCGACATGCTCATCTGTCCCTATGGTTCCGTCAGCAGGAGGAACGCTGGACGAGGGTGTACTATCACGCCTGGAACTACTCGTCCCAACAGTCGGAGATGTGAGTGATCGATATACTGGAGTACTGGGCGACGATGATCCGGAACCAACAGTAGGCAGTACCGGAGGAGCACTCTGTCTACCTCGGGACCTGCCGAATCCTCCACGTCGTCCTGTCATATCTGATAACAACATATGATGAATATAGAGAAACACAAATATATAGTACATTCTACAGTCAAAATATGATGTATATCTCAAAGCATTCTACAGTCAAAATATAATACATATATTCGTTAATGGGTATATCTACTTCGTCAATTTTCCAACCTTGATCTATATTCTATAGTCAAAATATAGTTACATTCTACATGCAATATATTTTATTTTCAATCATCTTCAGAAAATTTATCTTGTTCGCCTTCCTCGTCCTCCTCTTCCTCTTCCTCTTCCTCCTCTTCGTCTTCACTTTCATCTACTTTATCTTCCTCTTCGGATAATTCTACATCTTCTACATTATTACTTGTGTAATGAGTAACTTCCGTTGAGTCCACATCTACAATATTTGTTACAAGAGGTAGATCGTCCTCCTGATAAGCTATTTCGTCAATGTCAAAGGTATTTCTAGCTTTAGTCTTGCATACTGCCCACCAATCCGACCTCGCTGTCTCCCATCTAGGATAAGTTGTAAAGTACACGAGCTGAGCCTGACTTGATAGGACAAATGGTTAGTAGCCTTGATATCTACGCTTGTAGTTTATATCCACAAGGCCATGCTTGTCAATTTTCCAACCTTGATCTTGAATCGGATCGAACCATTCACACTTGAATAGCACGATATTAGCAGGTTTTGTGCCATAATTATATGTCAACTCCACCGTCTGAGGAGAGACCCAATCTGACATTACGTGCTTCCTCGACAAAATGTGGATACTCTCGATCAAAGTGCTTCCATGCTTCTCCATCGGATGGATGATCCAATACTCCTTCGATCTATTTTTGCCTGTGCCAACTCATATTTTCTGCAGTCTCCTTAACCATAAACAACAGCTGCAACCGCAGTGTCAAAGGCAAGTAGTGCATCGAATCAGTAGGCTTCCTTTCACCGACAGACTTTCCTCTAACAGTGACCTTGTAGCGATCAGCACCACAGAATCTGCACGCATCTTCATCCTTGTCATCTTTGTAGTACAACATACACCCGTTGCGACATGCATCGATTTTCTCGTATCTTATCCAAAGCGATCTCACCATCCTCTTAGATCGATAGAAGTCTTTAGGCAACTTTGCACCCTCGGGCAAGATCTCTATAATCAAATCGAGCAGTCAATTATAACATTCTTGCGACATGTTAAAATCGGACTTGATGCTCAATAATCTTGTAACCACCTCCAACGGTGAATGATCCTCACAACCAGGATATAGTGGAGTCCTTGCATTCTCCAGCAACTCCATAAACTTTGCAGCATCGGCATTCGGTACCTCCTCAGCTGCATCATAATTGTCCGGATTAAAACTAGGTCCCGCCACATCATAATTATCCGGATTGAAACTAGGCCCCATCGCATAATAATTATTCGAATTGAAACTAGGCCCCGCCGCATCATAAACCATGTTCACCAACCCGTCGTCGTAAGCATCGTGGTCATGGACATCCATATACGGCTCCACATAGGGCTCTGACTTCGATGCTAGAGATACAAGTTCTTCGTGCGCGGTCCACTGATAGTAATTTGGCGTGAAGCCCTTCGAGTATAAATGATATGTGACTTCCACTTCTGGATGATATTTTCTGTTGCAACATCTCACACACGGACACTTAATTTTGGTACCGTCCATGTACTGAGGGAACGCCTTGGCGAACTGTAGAAACTGCTGTACACCCTCAATGAATTCATTCCGCACACCGCACATGTCATCAGGATGACGGTTGTACATCTACGAACGATGATGCAGATAGTAATTCATATCCATTTCTAGATACTTCTGCAAAAATGACAGTATGTATCATATAAATTATTACATACAATGGTTTATCACCTAACTTCATAACTTAACCGTACTATAAAAATCATAATTGATATAATACATACTTTCATTTATCAAAGTCTAAAATAAGCAATATTCAAAACAACTGACCATTTATCAAAGTCTAAAATAAGCAATACTTTCATTTCATAACTGATATAATACATACTTTCATTTATCAAAGTCCAAGAGTCCTAGATATGGAATATAAATGTTAATGAGTGTTTTAAAATGATAAACAGGGTTAACTAGTTCATGGTGATGTTTCTAAGCCACTTCTAGATCCATACTAGTTTATACTAGTCAATACTAGGTTAATACCTTGCTACACTATGTCTTCTAGGTCGTACTAAGGAATTCTAGTTTATACTAGTTAATGCCTAGCTAATACTAGTTATTACTAAGTATACTAGTTAATATTAGCTATACTAAATACTACTAGTATAACTTAACTAATATCCTACCTTACCCCAACTCACATCTTAGCTCATAAATGTATGTCACAATAATACCTTGGTCCCAGTCACTTGTTACTCCCACTTGATACTGGACTACTAGGATATTCTGCTTTGATATTAAGTACTCTACTATCCACACTGAGAGCCTCTTACCCTTGGCCTGGCACCTTGCACTTTATCCTTATACTTGCTCACTGGACTATAACCCATAGCAGTCACTTCTTCCTGATACCACAGTATCAGTTCACTTCACAGCACTGTTGTGCTCTAATTGAACTGTACTACACTGATCACTCTTGCCAATTAAATTCCTGATACCACAGTATATACTCTCTCATATGCCTGCAGACCCTAACTAAGTCTGCAACCTCTGATACTTTGCACTGCTGCTGCAGTGGCTAAATCGTCCCTTCACTTAGTTGTTTCCAACTGCCCTTAGCTACTGCCATGGCTCACAGTAGTGCTTGTTGCTGCCTTGCCATTTCTCAAGCATGCATGTGTTTGATGCTGCTCAAGTGTGCACCAACACTCTCCGACTGCAGAAGATGACAGGAACCAATCCCCTCCTCACAGTGCCAACCTGACACCACTGCATACACTCTCTCATATGCAGTAGCTATATACCTATCTATATATAACACCAACACACCACTGCATATACTGCAGAAGAAGATACTATGAACACCAACACAGATAACAGCTATATACCTATCTATATATATATCGAGATACACCTATATATGCATACACTCTCTCATATGCAAATAGATAATACACTAATTTACATATATATATCATATGATACTCTAAGGCATAAATAGACACACACACACACAACCACTAGTCCAATTCACAAATATTTGGTGTGCAATACCAAGATACTCTAGGATACATCCTCCATACACCACACCACCATGATACCAACCATCAATTCACATAGACACATCCAATAGATCAAATATTGTGTGTGTGTGTCAGTGTGTGTGTGTGTGTCGTGTCTGTGTCAGTGTCAGTGTCAGTGTCTGTGTGAGTGTATGTGTGTGTATGCGTGTGTATGTGTGTGTCTGTATCTGTGTGTGTGTCTGCGTCTGTGTCGTGTCTGTGTCAGTATGAGTGTCAATGTCTGTATTAGTGTGTGTGTGTGTGTCTGCGTCTGTGTATGTGTGTGTCTGCGTCTGTGTGTGTGTGTCTGCGTCTGTGTGTGTGTGTGAGTCGTGTGTGTGTGCGTCTGTGTGTGTGTGTGTGTTTACGTCTGTGTGTGTGTGTGTCTGCATCTGTGTGTGTGTGTCTGCGTTTGTGTGTGTGTGTCGTCTGCGTCAAGTGTGTGTGTGTCTACGTCTGTATGTGTGTGTATCTGCATTTGTGTGTGTGTGTCGTGTGTGTCTGTCAGTGTCTGTGTGCGTGTGTCGTGTCTGTGTAACATGTGAGAGAGAGAGAGAGAGAGAGAGAGAGAGAGAGAGAGAGGGTTTACCTAGAGCTCGAGGAGGAGGAGGGGGATGCCGGAGTAGCCGCAGCCGTGGAGAGCCGGTCGCCGGTGAGGGGGTGGGGGAAATTGAAAGGTGTTAAGAATTTTCAAAATTTTCGACGGATGGGGAAAAAGAAAACTGAGCCCTAATTAACCAAAATTTAGCGACGTTTAGTGGCGTCAAATAAAAATGTCGCTAACTTAAAATTTAGCGACGTCAATGACGTCACAAAACACGTTGCTAAATTTTTTTAATATATACGTCGCTAATTACGACGCTAAACGTCGCTAAATTAGATATATTAGCGATGTTTAGCGACCTTAATTAAATTTATAGCGACTAATCTTTAAAAATCTTAATATAAGTCACTAAACGTCGCTAAACGTCGCCATTTAGCGACGTCTAGCGACATTTTTTATGGAGTCGATAATTTAGCGACATTTTTACATGGAGTCGCTAAAATGCGTCGCTAATCCCGTTTTTTCTAGTAGTGCATTCCCACTTAATTTTTCTACTAAATTTTATCCCAATTCCTTCCCAAATCACCATTGGTGACTAGTGGAGCAAGGATCTAGAAGGAGGAAGCAAGGATCTACAAAAAGGAGGAAGGATCTATAAGTTGGAGGCAAATTTTATCATATTTGGAGGTTGCATTGAGAATCCATCTCCCAATAGGTACAATTCAGTTTTTTCCCTTAAATTAGGTTCTAAATCTGAGATTTAACCATGAGAAATCAACCCATATGTATAGACTACCCATAGGATTTTGTTTTGTGTTCATAGGAGGCCTATTATGAAAGTTATGGTGCTTTTTGTGTCAATTTTGGAAGAATTTCGAGATTGATATTTGTTGTGTGTCAATTGGTCCTATAGATTAATTTGGCATGTGCTTGTGTGTTTGGGGCTAGTGTCATATCCACAATTGGGTACGTGTAAGTCGTATCCCAACAATTTGGTGATACGTGTTAATTTTGGGATTTTCCTCCGACACGGGACTTTGAGCATGCCATATTTTGACAAGGACACGTAGATTTGTGTTTAACTCTTTGTATTATTCATAAATAATTTTAGACTTGCTCGTGTCCTTCAGGATACGTTTGGATGTGTGGTGGACTCGTGTCCCATGTGTATCCTAGATCTAGTGGGATACGGGGTGATACGTTCCATGTGTTTGTGCAAATTAATGGTAGATCTATTTCTCTTTTGTTCTTATTAATGGTGAGGTATAATTATATATATGTATATATATATATATTGTTGTGTATATATATATGTAATATTGTGTCTTAGATCTATGTATCTATTATATACTATATGTGTATATATTGTTATGTAACTATTCTTCTACATGTAAGATATATTTATATATTGTAGTATATATATATATATATATATATATATATATATATATATATATATATATATAAAGTAGATATTTATTTGTTGTTATATTTATAATTATTTGATATATGTTATATATTGTGTATGATTATGTATACGTATACATATGTGTGTTGTTATACATATGTTATTATATATGTGTATATTACTATATAGTTATTATGTACATATATATGTATATGAGGAGTGTGTGTGTATGTATATTTATTAGTTATAGTTATATACATATTATAGTATATATATTATGTGTTATATATATTCTATATATATATGGGGTATATATATATATATATATATATATATATATATATATATATATATATATATATATATATATATATATATATATATATATATATATATAAGTGATAGAGAAGAGCATGAGCATTGGCGATGGTTCAGCGTCGCCAAACAGTACAACAGCAGCAACAAGAGCAATAGCGACAGCTGCGTCGCCAAACAGGACAGCAGCAGCAGCAAAAGCAACATCAACTGTGGCAATAGCAACAGCAGCCGCAACAACAATAGCAACAACAACAACGTCGCCAAAGCAGCAGCGACAGCAGTTTAGTGACAGCAACAGAAACTGTCGTGGAAGCAGCAAAGTATCAGCAGTATCGATAGTTTCAGCGACGGTGGGCAACGACTTTCTATGATAGTTATGTGGTTTTGGGTATATATCATATATTTATATATAATAGTTATATATAAGTATATATAGGGTAATTAATATATACGTATATATGTTCCTAATTAGTATTTATGCTTTAGTATACTATATTATAATAGTAAATGTTAGCATATAGTATTATTGGGTAGTTAGTATATATTTGAAGTTTTGGGCAATTACCTTGATATAACTGTTAGTGTATAGTTATGCTCTTTATAGCTAGTGGTTTAGTTAGGGATTGAGGTATTGTTTAGATGATAAACTTTGGTTAAGAGACTATTGATACAAAGGTGACTAATAGTTTTAATTAGGATTTTGGTAGATGATGCAGTATGTGTATAAAGATAATTGATAAATTTGGTTGGTATCTATGTATGATAGGTATTAGTTAGATTCTTAACTATAGGTATCTTATAAGTATTGTTTTGCAGGTTAAGTATCTAGGTATTAGTATGTTATATAGTTAGTTGTTTAACATATGGTTAGTAGTGGGTAGAAGTTATATACTCGTATTTAAATAGTTAGATATATATATAAACCTATATGTAACTATGCATATTATGGATATTGGCAGTAGGTTATTATGTAGGTATTGTATTGATAGGTATTATATGTGAGTAGTTGTAGTATTTAATAGCTAGTTATGTAGCATATGTTTTAGTTATGTTAGTATATGTTTGGCATATAGTTGGTATTTGGAGGTTTATATATGAATTAGCTATAATCATGGATTTTGAATTTACCTTGAGATACAAAGGTAAATGTTAAGGTATTGAGGATACCCATAGTATTGGGTTTGGGCATCAAGATTGAGGATTAGTGTTGCGATACCAAGTTGGTTCGAAATCAAGGTATCCATTTAGCATTTAAAATTCGGATTTTGTATATATAATATTGTTTGATATGTACATATGTGTTATATTTAGCCCTTGTTTGCGTATCCTGAGATATGGTATCTTAGTATCCTAAGATGTAGCTTGTATGACCTAGATTTATAGTGTATGAACCCAATATCATTAAGTTAGGCTTATGCAACCTAAAAATATGTAGTTTGACATAATTGACCAAAGTTTGACCATAATTGACCATAATTGACCATAGTTTGACTTAGAGTCGACCTAATTTTGACTTAAAAATAACCGTATGACCTAGAAGTTGACTAGTTTAACTTATTTCTTTCCAGAACCTTGTATTAATGCAATATTCCATATATAGGTCTATGTGACACCAGTTCGGATAGTTTAACATTCATTGCTCTGGACCACATGCGATTACATTCTCTGATAGTTTCTCATTTATGATATCCTCTATGTTCATTGTATCTAGTGTAGATATCCATGTCTTTTTGACACGATGGTTACACGGATTGGTATATCCGGATCTCGTCACGAGATGTTATTCCTTGGTATATGGTGTATCTTGTGCAAGCGTTGTTTCATTGATTATCTTGTACATGTACAGACACTGATTCATGGGAAGACCAGCTATCTTCTTGGGAAATCTTATGCCATAGCATACCATGGTTGGATCTATTATACCGGTCGAGGGTTGGATCTATTATAACAGTCGAGGGTGGGGAGCACTTTAGTGTAGATATGTGATCATACCCTCATTATATCAAGTATTGTTCAGTAAATAGTATTAATCATACACTGCACGTATGATTAGCCAGGCCATATATATTGTATCATGTTCCCAAATCGATCACATGTTAAAGCTAGTACTCACACACTTAGTCATTAGTATTTTTGTTCATTGTCATAGTGTTTATTATTGTATTTATTTCAGTATTTTCTTATTATATATCTCTCGTATCTATTGTACATCTTGTATATTAACATCTATTTACTGTTACATAGTTTATATCATTGATTAGAACTGCTGTTAGAGATGTACTTCGCTCCATTTCTGACTGGAAAACATTTTTCAGAGGATCTGAGAGATTGGTGTCCGACATACTATGGACTTCTACTTATAGACGGTGCAGACTTGGACCCGCTAGTTCTGGAGTGATTATCGGAAGGTTTATCCGGATCACTAGTTTTCATAGTTAGTTTCTTTAGCATTTTGGTACCGGATTTGTTTCTGGCTTATAGTTGAGATTGGATTTATTTTTATTGTTTATAATATATCTTTTGAATGTATAGTTAGACTCCCTTCATATCTTCTCATGCTTTAGAAATGTGATTGAGTTTTGTGTGAGATATTTTTGGCAGATTTTATATTATTGTGAGATATTTAGATAGTATAGTTGACCAAGACAATGTTCTACCACCGATATTGTGGTGTAGGCTGGGCGTTGTTCCCGACTTACATCCCTATACCGGGTGTGAGTCGTGACACATTTTTAGTGGTGGCCAATGTATGTCAGGCTGCGCAAGTTATGTGATATCGTGGTAGTGCGATGACTTAGTTGTACTACTGCGAGCCTGTGATAGGTTATAGGATATAGGATATAGGATATAGGATATAAGATACTAGGATAAGAGGATACTCAATGACAAATTTCTTGAGAGATTTCTGGGATGACCCATGAGAATCTTATTACAATTCCTATTTCAAATCTTTTTCCTTGTTTCCGTCCACTCTCACTTGTTGTTGTTGAATTTGATTCTTGGTGATCGATTGTTGAAATTGATTCTTGGTGATCAGTTGATTTAAATTCTTGGTGTTCGTTATTGAGTTTGATTTAATATCGAGAGAAATTTTACGAACTAAATTATGGTATCATTTGATGACATATGTTGATGAGAACAGTGAGAAAGGTGAAACGTCTGCTTTGGTTATGGATCCTAGAGTTTATCGCAGCCATATTAGCTGGCGTAGCGAAAACGTAGGGACCTGACTTCGGATGTACATATCTTAGTTATAAAATTTAGAGTTTTTCGCAGCCATACCGGTTGGCATGGTGAGGATTCTATATGACATGATTATAGAGTTGCATACCCTAGTTATGGAATCTATCGTTTATCGCAGCTATGCTTACTGGCGTGGCAAGAATTCTGAGTGTCATAATTTCGGACAGACGTGTATAATTATCAGATTGTATCTTATATTGGTTCTTAAAGTATCATCTAAATACTTATTCATTTATGTTATTTCAGGACTTTGTTCTATTGTTCCTTAGCTTAGCAGTAGAGATACCTTCAGTTCTCTAGTCCAGTTCCTTATAGAGCTTCTTTCTATTAGAGTCCTTGTTAGTATGATAACATATTTCTAGTGAGTATTATGAGGTGATCTAATGATGAAGCTAGTGTCCTAGAACCTTAAGGACATATGTTGTGTAGTTAGAAAGCTAGTATTACTATATCAAGAGTGCTAGTGTTTCTATATCAGGGATTAGCTGAGTAAAGTGTTGGTAACAGTAAGTACCTTGTGTAATGATATTGGATTGGTGTATCAATTAATATGGATAGAAAGAAATTTGGGAGTAATAGTACAAATGATCAAAGCAGTAGAGGAGAGGGAAAAAATATGTATATAGAAGTAAGTAAGTATAGAGGTCATATTTATTAAAGAATAGTCCGAGAGGTTAAGGATACCAGTGGGATGTCATGGTGTTGTAATGACTAGAAGGAAATTATGTATGCATTATGATACTAATATATAGATGAGAACTTTAAGATGATTAACAAATGATTAGAGGATGAGTTGCACCAAGTATCAGAATGAAAGATATAACCTAGTAACAAGAGCCGGAGTACCTCATGTATTATGAAAGTTTAGGCACAAGTATGTTAATATAATAATATAGAGGGAGACATGAGTAGCTTGGTATGAGGATATCATCTAAAAATGCATATGACAGCTGGTGCCTTGTGTAGACAGTAACAAGATTTAAGTAAGACATCCTATTGGGTGTATTAAAATTGGACGATGTTGTGCTAATAAAACACATGATTAAAAAGGTATACAAGCGTTCCTTACAAGAGAATGATTGAGAAATTTTGGTGACTAAACAGAACAAGGTGGTAGTATCTTAGCAGTGTTTTGTATAGTATCCTAAGTAGCAAGTGCCAGTGAGTTAAGCATGTCCATGACCTAGAATTAAAATATATCACTAGTATTTGGTAACCATCAGAATTAAAGAATATCTTGACTAGGTTGATGGTTAATGAATGCCTAGTGTGTGATGGAATATGCCACATGTGGCATAGCAGGTTATTCCGTACCAGTAGAGGAAGACACCTCAGCAGGGAAAAGACTGATTTCATGATAGTTAAGAGACTATATCCAAGTATGATTTCTCTTTTAGTATAAAGGTAGGATTGTAAGTTATAGGATATATACTATTTTAGACTGTGATTGATGGGGTTTGACCAAAGTAAGATTTGTATGAATAAGGATATGACTGGCCTAAGAGAAAGGGGTGAGAGTTTTAATTTCGAGGACGAAATTCTTCTAAGGGGGTAGATTTGTCACTACCATATTTCTAGAAAAGAGTATTTTAGTAATTTCATATTTAATTAAATATTATGCATGATAAATAATTATTTATTATATTATTTAATTATTGTTAAATGTTAGTTATTTATTTTGAACTTGTGTTAGTGGACCTAACTAGTTTAGTTTAAACTCATGGACCAACATGTATTAATTGTTAGATTTGAGCCCATTTAGAAAGTCCATTGATTAGGACGATGATTAAAATTAATTAAACTATTAGACTAGAAACTTCTCTCCTTAATTATTTCTTCATGAGAGGCCCCAAGGGGTATAATGGACATTATATAGTGACTTGAGGAAGGGGAAAGGGTGTCGGCCTTTTAAAGAGGGGGAATTGGTTTCTCTCTCCTCTTTTTATTTGAAAACTAGATCTAAAATTTTCTTTAACAAAATTCCTTCATTTCCACTTCATTTCTCTACCAAATTTTATCCCAATTCTTTCCTAAATCACCATTAGAGACTACTGGAGCAAGGATCTAGAAGGAGGAAGCAAGAATCTATAAAGAGGAGCAAGGATCTACAAGTTGGAGGCCAATTTCATCAAATTTGGAGCTTGCATTGGGAATCCATCTCCCAATAGGTATAATTTAGTTTTTTTCCCTTAAATTAGGTTCTAAATCTGAGATTTAACCATGAGAAATCAACCCATATGCATAGGCTACCCATATGATTTAGTTTTGTGTTCATAGGAGGCCTATTGTGAAAGTTATGGTACTTTTTGTGTCAATTTTGGGGGAATTCCGAGATTAACATTTGTTGTGTGTGTCAATTGGTCCTATAGATCAATTTAGCATGTGCTTGTGTGTTTGGGGCTAGTATCGTATCTACAATTGGGTACGTGTAGGTCGTATCCCAACAATTTGGTGATACGTGTTAATTTTGGAATTTTCCTTCGACACGAAACTTTGAGCATGTCACATTTTGACACGAATATGTAGATTTGTGTTTGACTCTTCGTATTATTCATAAATAATATTTTAAACTTGCTCTTGTCCTTCGAAGTACGTTTGGATGTGTGGTGGACTCGTGTCGCATGCGTATCCTAGATCTAGTGGGATACGGGGTGATATGTTCTATGTGTTTGTGCAAATTAATGGTAAATCTATTTCTCTTGTGTTCTTATTCATGGTGAGGTATAATTATATATATATGTATATATATATATATATATATATATATATATATATATATATATATATATATATATTGTTGTGTATATATATTTATGTAATATTGTGCCTTAGGTCTATGTATCTATGTATATACTATATGTGTATATATTGTTATGTAACTCTTCTTCTACATGTAAGATATGTTTATATATTGTAGTATGTATAGATATATATATTAAGTAGATATTTATATTTTGTTATATTTATAATTATATTATGTATGTTATATATTGTGTATGATTACGTATAGATATTTATATGTTGTTATATTTATAATTATATGATGTATGTTATATATTGTGTATGATTATGTATATGTATACGTATGTGTGTTGTTATACATATGTTATTATGTATGTATATATTACTATGTAGTTATTATGTACATATATATGTATGTGAGGAGTGTGTGTGTATGTATATTTATTAGTTGTAGTTATATACATATTATAATATATATATTATGTGTTATATATATATATTATATATATATGGGATATATATATATATATAAGAGAAAGAGGAGAGCAGGAGCTTTGGCGACTGTTCAGCATCGCCAAACAGTACAGCAACAGCAGCAATAGCAATAGCGACAGCTGCGTCGCCAAACAGTACAACAGAAGCAGTAAAAGCAACAACATTGGTGGCAATAGCGACAACAGCCGCAACAGCAATAGCTGCAGCGTCGCCAAAGTAGCAGCAACAACAATAGCATGCAACAGCAGCGACAACAGTTTAGCAACAGCAGCAAAAATTGTCGTGGAAGCAGCAGAGTATCAGCAGTATCGGTAGTTTCAGCGACGGTAGGCAACGGCTTTCTATGATAGTTCTGTAGTTTTGGGTATATATCATATATTTATATATAATAGTTATATATAAGTATATATAGGGTAATTAATATACACGTATGTATGTTCCTAAATGGTATTTATGCTTTAGTATACTATATTATAATAGTAAATGTTAGCATATAGTATTATTGGGTAGTTAGTATATATTTGAAGTTTTGGGCAATTACCTTGAGATAACTGTTAGTGTATAGTTATGTTCTTTATAGCTAGTGGTTCAGTTAGGGATTGAGGTATTGTTTAGATGATAAACTTTGGTTAAGAGACTATTAATACTAAGGTGACTAGTAGTTATAATTAGGATTTTGGTAGATGATACAGTATGTGTATAAAGATATTTGATAAATTTGGTTGGTATCTATGTATGATAGGTATTAGTTAGATTCTTAACTATAGGTATCCTATAAGTATTGTATTGTAGGTTAAGTATCTAGGTATTAGTATGTTATATAGTTAGTTGTTTAACATATGGTTAGTAGTGGGTAGTAGTTATATACTCATATTTAAATAGTTAGATATATATATACCTATATGTAACTATGCATATTATGGATATTGGTTGTAAGTTATTATGTAGGTATTGTATTGATAGGTATTAAATGTGAGTAGTTGTAGTATTTAATAGCTAGTTATGTAGCATATATTTTAGTTATGTTAGTATATGTTTGGCATATAGTTGGTATTTGGAGGTTTATATATGTATTAGCTATAATCATGGATTTTGAATTTACCTTGAGATACCAAGGTAAATGTTAAGGTATTGAGGATACCCAAGGTATTGGGTTTAGGCATCAAGATTGAGGATTAGTGTTGCGATACCAAGTTGGTTCAAAACCAATGTATCCATTTAGCATTTGTAATTAGGATTTTGTACATATAATATTGTTTGATATATACATATGTGTTATATTTAGCCCTTGTTTGTGTATCCTGAGATATGGTATCTTAGTATCCTAAGATATAGCTTGTATGACCTAGATTCATAGTGTATAAACCTAATATCATTGAGTTAGACTCATACAACCTAGAATATGTATTTTGACATAATTGACCATAGTTTGACCATAATTGACCATAGTTTGACTTAGAGTTGACCTAGTTTGACTTTTGACTTAAAAATGGCCTTATGACCTAGAAGTTGACTAGTTTAACTTATTCCTTTTCAAATCCTTGTATTAATGCAATATTTCATATATAGGTCTGTGTGACACCAGTTAGGACAGTTTAACATTTATTGCTCTGGACTACAGGCGAGTACATTCTCTGATAGTTTCTCATTTATGATATCCTCTATGTTCATTGTTTCTAGTGTAGATATCCATGTCTTCTTGACACGATGGTTACATGGATTGGTATATCCAGATCTCGTCATGAGATGTTATTCCTTGGTATATAGTGTATCTTGTGCAAGCATTATTTCATTCATTATCTTGTACATGTACATATACTGATTCTCGGGAAAACTAGCTATCTTCTTGGGGAATCTCGTGCCATAGCGTACCGTGGTTGGATATATTATACCAGTCGAAGGTGGGGAGCACTTTAGTGTAGATATGTGATCATACCCTCATTGTATCAAGTATTGTTTAGTGAATATTGTTAATTATACACCGCACATATGATTAGCCAGCCATATATTATATCATGTTCCCAAGCCGATCACTTGTTAAAGCTAGTACTCACACACTTAGTCATTAGTATTCTTGTTCATTGTCATATTGTTCATTATTGTATTCATTCCAGTATCTTGTATATTCACATCTATTTATTGTTACATAGTTTATATCATTGACTAGAACTGCTGTTAGAGATGTACTTCGCTCCATTCCTGACTGGAAAATATTTTTCAGAGGATCCGAGAGATTGGTGTCTGACATACTATGGACTTCTACTTATAGTTGGTGTAGACTTGGTCCCGCTAGTTCTGGAGTGATTATCGGGTGGTTTATCCGGATTACTAGTTTTCATAGTTAGTTTCTTTAGCATTTTTGTACCGAATTTATTTTCGGCTTATAGTTGAGGTTGGATTTATTTCTATTATTGATAATATATCTTTTGAATGTATAGTTAGACTCCCTTCATATCTTCTCTCGCTTTAGAATTATGATTGAGTTTTGTGTAAGATATTGTTGGCAGATTTTATATTATTGTGAGATATTTAGATAGCATAGTTGACCAAGACAGCGTTCTACCGCCGATGCTGCGGCGTCGGCTGGGAGTTGTTCCCGACTTGCATCCCTATACCCGGTGTGGGTCATGACAACCGTCAGGCTCTGTGCTCGACGCTCCTTTGCTGGTTACTTTTAATCCGGCCTTCCCATATGGTATATCGGAACCAGAACCTTGTCTTCTTGGAACCTTACCTGCCGAGTAGGTTTTCTCGCTAGTTTGGATATAGCCAGCTCATGTTGAGCAATCCAATCCCATGTCTTGGTTTTGAAGGGCATTCTTAATGGAGCCCGAGCCCGGGAATATTACTTTGTTACCAATACTCAGGTCTGGTTTACCTTGCCTGATGTTAAAGTTCCTGCACACATCCTCCATACAGCGGCTCTCATTCATGTAGCCATGAATGTGCCTCCACCTGGCTTTGATCGGGATACTTGCTTCATCGCATGTACTAATCTGAAGCCACGATATAGGGAGTCCAAGAAAGGTCGGAGAAAAGGCAAGGGGAAGCTTGTGCTTATCGATTCTGACTCAACGATGGGGGAAGAGAATGCTTCCTATGATCCCTCACCTCCAGGGAACTCTCCAATGAAGTGCAGGGTACCCCGATATGGAGCCCTCCATCAAAAAAAAAGGCCAGAACCATTCGTGGCTACGAGGCCGCATTATATGTAGAGGGTTGATGTCAAGGCCCCTGTGCCGGTTGGGGAAGAAGAAGAAGAAGGAACAGAAGAAGAGGAGGAGGAGGAGATAGGACCCCTGGCTCTGGTGGATTTTGACCTAGAGCTTATTCCAGACGCTGAGGTGGTATTTGCGTGACCTCTTATTTAAATTCTTCTCGGTCCCCTCTATAAATATCTTTCTTCTGGTCTGTTTGAGAAATTATAGCCACAGGTGGAGAGGGACCGACCCCAACGGTCTACGGTTGTCAAGGTTTCTTATGCGCGGCCTGATGAAGAGATTGCTTCTCCTGGGTCCGAGGCCGCGGAGCTTGTTGCTTACGGCTCTGGTGGTTATGTTCCGAGGGAGTCGCTGGTGCAACCGGCTACCTCCCCCATCTTGGTGGATGACTTGAATGATCCGGAGGATGTTCGGACCATACTGGACGAGCGTCAGGTCCAATTATCTTTTCCAGGTATGTTATTTCACAACTTTTCTTTGGAAGAGATTTTTCGGCTTCAGCTTCACATTCTCCGGGCGAAGTTAATTATTGGTTGTTCTGGTTCTGTAGACCCTACCTCTCCCCTGAGGGTCGTGGATGTGACTGCGGAGGAAGGCATCATGGAAGAAGAGGGTATAGAGCTCATTAGGGGGAGGTCTGACTCCCTTCTTCGCTTTTTTGGAGGCAAGGAACTTTTTGCCGTACCCCCTACTGAGGCTGTGACAGAGGAGGCTCTTGTTATTACAGGTCCTTATGGCGTGGCGGCTGTTCCACCAACTTTTGCCGCTATTGCCACCGGGGATCTGCCGCTGAAACCTCTTTGGACAGCGGGATAATAAGCCGCGATGAGATCCTTGAGGTCACTGGGTCACCTTCTGAATCTGCTGCGACTTGGTCTAGGGATGGTACACCAATTATTTTAGTAATATTATTAATAATTATATTTTATATTAATTATATTAAATGGTATTTCTATTTGACAATATTTGGTATTGTTATAATGTATATATATTGTATATAGTATTAGTTTGATTAGTTGTTAGTGAACTTAATTGGACCTAACTAGACTTGTCATGGACTAACTTTAAGTTAGAGACACTTGAGATAATAATTAGTCATTTTCCTTAAGTTAGTGATTTAATTAACAAACCATTAGGAGTAGAAGCTTCTTCCTTAATTACATTTTATCATGACAAGCCCCAAGGGGTATATTGGATATTTACTTTTCCCTGGAGACCAAGCCAAAGGGGGGTCGGCCATAAGAGAGGAGCACTCTCTCTCCTCCCTTATATTTCTATTCCAAATTAGATCTAGAATTATTTTTTCCAAAATTCCCTTCACACCTACAAAAATTCCTACCAATTCCTTTCTTAATTCATCTTTAATTCACTACTGGAGAATCTAGGAGCAATGAGGAGGCAAGGATCTACAAGAAGGAGAATATTTCACAAGTTGAGGCTTCCTTGAGTCCAATTGGAGACTTACATTGGGATTCCATCTCCCAATAGGTACAATTTAGAATTCTCTCCTTAATTATACTTCAAATCTGTAGTTTAATCATTAGGAACCCACATATAGACTAGGGCTACCTATAGGAAGAATGATTGACCTCTAGGGACCCCTATTGTGAATGTTATTGTATGTTTTGTGCCCAATTTAGAGAAAATCCAAGATTGGTGCACCATGTGTTTGTCAATAGATTAATTGGACCAAATTGACATGTGTTTGTTTGTGTAAGACTAGTGTCGTGTCCACAATTGGATACATATATGCCGTATCTTAGAAATTTAGTGATACGGGTTGATTTGGGAATTTTTTCTTCTACACGGGGGTTTGCACACGTCATATTTTACACAGACACATAGTTGAGTAGCTATCACTTTATATTGCTTGTAATTAAGATTATAGACTTGCTCATATCATTTGTGATGTATTGGGTGATGTGTTGGGGCCGTATGACAAGCGTATCATAGAGTTAGCATGATACGGGTGCGATGCACTCCACCTGTTTGATGATTTGTTCATACTCTATTTAATATTGCTTTGTACCTATTTTAGTATTGAATGATATATATATATATATATATATATATATATATATATATATATATATATATATAGTTGTGGTGTAGTATGTGGTTTGGGTGCTAGAGGTGTGTTAGTATTTTGATGCTAATCTTGGTGTGTACTAAGTAGACTTTATGTGGAGTTAGTGAACTGTGGGGGTTCAATTACAGTCCAGGCATTCAGTTGGAGGGGGGTTTGCTCTACTTTCAAGTGATCCAACTGTACAGGCAAGGGTGTCACGCCCCAGTCCCAAAATACCTAGGACCAGGTATACGTACACATGGCAGCTGCACGAACAAGTATAGGAACCCAATTTAATAGACTTAACTAGTCGTTGTACACTGTAAAATATAACTAAGACTTAATATCACAGGCAAGTAAAATTTAGTCTCATCTACAAAATATCATAGAATATGAAACTGAATGAAATAGAATAAGTCTTAGAATCCACTACAAAAGAATATCTAGTGGAGAACAATCCACAAAATTGAGTACAAAAGAATACTGAAAGAAAATAACTAAGTAATAAAGAAATAGTCTAGGTGTCAAATAACTAGATAAAGACACCAAAGACACTAAGCAACTGTCATCCATGAATGAATGCTCAAAGAAACTCCGGTGGCTCTACCTCGAGTCGTCTGTAAAATCTCAAACTCCATAATCCGTCGGGTATAAGTGCTCGTCGGGATCTGAAAAAGGTGCCAGGTCCTCAGAGGGACATAACAAGTACACAAAAAATCGACATGCATGAAAGTAAAGCAGTAAACAATAAATAGGGTAACTAAATCATCTATATGATGTGCACTTGGGACATCTCTAATGACGCATGAGGGGGGAGTAATAGAAGAACAGTCGTCCCACCAGGCATTACGTAGAACTCGGGGGTTACACAGTTGTACCATTTTCACAGTACAGTAAGAAAAAAAATTCCATATGATCACTAACAGATTCTACCTTCCCAATAAACTATCTGAATCATATACACGGTGTAAACAGAATACAATAACATCAATAAAAATCTAGCACCCAAACTAACACCAACTACTAACACAAGACGCGAACTCACGTACCGATGGCTAGTCAACACGCTAGTCCATGCACTCACTCACTCACTCACTCACTCACTCACTCACTCACTCACTCACTCAGTGAATATGTTTGAAACAGTGTCAGGTAAGAAGATACCACGTATCTTCGCAACATAATGGGTACGTCTGTTGCTCTAAGATGCGTGTACGCAGCCAATAAATAAAAAGAGCTAGGTATATGTAAACTGCACAATACAAACAAGCAAGGTGTACTTGCCTTCCAAACCAAGATACGAGCACAACAATTCTGGTCTGGAGCTCTCCACAGGAACATCTTGAACACTTGCCAAATAATTATTACACTAATTAGACTCTTACTATCAAGTTAAAATTAGGTTATTAACTAGTTCTTAATTCTACGTTGATTGCACATGCAAGATCTAGCCCTCAAAATATTACTAGTCGTTAAACATTACAAAAACTCATTTTTAAAGACATTAATTATAAAAATATTAATTCTGGAATTTTTATTAGAAAATAAGAATTTTAGTGATAGGGTCATCTCCTATAATTTCTATGAGTCAAAAATCAAGTAGGAACCAAAACAAGGTCATAACATATTACCGACATGTCAATAAAACCAATCTTTGATAAATGGATAATTCTGGAATAAATACTTAAAAATTAGAATTAAAATAACATAACAATATTTTAGATGTAGAAAACATAGATTTTTGGTCGGGGTTTAAGTCTGAAATTATCGGGGTCAAATTTTGTCAAAATTAGGTCAAATAGTTACATAAAACCCTAGAATTCTAATTTTTATAAATAGAAATAAAATCTGAATAAATATGGTAAATTTAATAATAAATACAATAAATAATAATTCTTTTATCCATACAAAATAATTAGGATTTTACCATCTACAAGTCGATCCTATTAGGGTTGGCAATCAATCTTGCTATTATGCATGCAAAGTGGTGGTACATGTTTGTTGTGACATCATAGACATAAATTTTATATTTATTTAATAATTTTCAAAATATATATATATTCTAGAGAAATATTAATCCATCTAGAAAATTTAGGTTTTCCATCTACTATTAAGTCCTAACAAAGTCCAAGGGAATCCAACATGCATACATCAAAACTAGGTCAACTAGGTGACTTCTTCTGCATAAAAATTATTTAAATAAAAATTAATATTTCCAGAAAAATATATTGAAAACTAAATTTAATATATTTTAATAACATCATACATTAATTATTTACAAAGTTTAATAAGGGTTCGATGCGGAGTTTTGGAGAAAACATAAAACTAGGTCACCCTTCCCATTGTACATGCAATTTATTCCAAAAATAATAACAATTTAATATTCTGAAATAATCAGTAAAAATATGAATAAAAATAATTTAAACATCATATTTCTTTATTATTAACAAGAATTAATCAAGGTTTGGGTGCATACATGCATTCATGGGTTCAAATCTTTACATGCAAACTCTAAAATAAAACCCAACAATAAAGAACATGGAAATGGGTTGAAAACACATATAAAATTATTTATTTATATATATACAAATATTTATTCATGCATTCATACACATTAGGGAGGTTGGAGGAAGAAGGATACTTACTAGAGAGAGAAGGATGAAGAACTATGGTTAATGGATTGAGGAGGTGGTGTGTCCACGTTAGGGGGAGGGGGTCGGCGGCTTAGAGGTAGCGGCTAGGGTGATGGAGGAAGGAGAGAAAGTTAGGATTTTAGATGAGAGAGATGTATATATATATATATATATATATATATATATATATATATATATATATATATATATATATATATATATATGTGTGTGTGTGTGTGTGTGTGTGTGTGTGTGTGTGTGTGTGTGTGTGTGTGTGTGTGTGTTGTGTGTGTGTGTGTAGATGGGTAGAGAGAGAGAGAGAGAGAGAGGTGTCGATAAAATAGAGGGGTATGCGAGTTTGAAGGGGGGGTCAGTTATGGGTAGGTTTAGGATTAGTTTAAATTGTTTCATAATTAGATTTTTAGTTATTTAAAAGTCAACAACTAATCTATTAATTAATTTGACAATGATTTGATTTGATTTGATTCCATGGGATTAAAATAGTAATAATAAATAAATAAAACCTATAAAAGAGGAAAGTAGCCTAAATTGGCATGGAGGAATTATGGGTTACTATTTTAAAAATGTTGGATTAAAAAATAATTACAAATAATTTATTTGTACAAAAATATCTAAATATTACCGACAAGAAACTACGGTTGTCACACTAGTGACATACTAATGCTAAATGGTCAAATTTTGCGTCACATAAAGATCATACGGGTAGTGTCTCCAAATTAGGCTACTTCCTACGAAGGACGATGTAGATTTTGGGGTCTTCCTTTGTCTTTAATGCTTAAACTACGGTGAAGTGTTCTAATACAATATTTGGATTTAAATTGATTTTAAAAATATTCTAAATAAACTAAATAAATATAGAATACACACAAAATATCTATTTTTGGGTGAGGGGTTTTATAACCTATCCACCTTAGAAAATTTTGTCCACAAAATTAAGAAAATTGCACGATCAAGAAAAAAATTAATACGGCATGTAAAGTCCATACCTGAAGACTCACGTAAGTGAGAAAAATGCCCTATGATCGAATCCCCCCGCTCCTAAGTCAATTCGCCCAGTGAATGATGCTTCAAAGCAATAACGACTAGTCGAATGGTTTTCCCCTTTAGCACCTTCTCTCTTCGGTCGATAATCTCAATCGGCTGCTCCTCATAAGACAAACTTGGTCCTACAGTGATCTCTGAATGATCCAGTACATGGCTAGGATCCACCACATACCTTCTCAATTGCTAGATATAAAATACATCGTGGACACCCTTCAAGGTCTGTAGTAATACTAGTCTGTAAGCAACCTCTCTAACACGCTCCAATACGTCAAACGGTCCGATGTACCTTGTACTAAGCTTCCCTCTACCTCCAAATCTGATGGTTCCTCTAGTAGGGGATATCCTTAAGAACACATGATCTCCCAACTTGAACTCTAGGGGTCGACGGTGAGTATTTGTCCACTGCTTCTGTCTATCTTGTGCTGCTCGAAGGTAACCTTGAATCTGCTTGACCTTCTCCACTGTGCGAGTCACCAACTCCGGTCCAAGTATCTGTCTCTCACCCACATCGCTCCAACATACTGGCAAACAATACTTTCTTCCATGTAATGCTTCAAAAGGAGCCATCTGAATGCTTTATTGGTAGCTATTATTGTAAGAGAACTCCACCAAATGCATGTGATCCTCCCAAGATCCTCCAAAGTCAAGCATGCACGCTCTAAATATCTTCTCCAATGTCTGAATGGTGCGCTCTAACTGTTCGTCTATCTTCGAGTGATAAGAAGTGATAAACTTTAATCTAGTTTCTAGGCTCTCCTGTATACTCCTCCAAAAGTGTGATGTGAACCTCGAATCTCTGTCAGAAACTATGCTGACTGGTGCTCCATGTAGGTGTACAATCTCTTTCATGTATATCTCTGCTAGAACTTCTGTAGATTTTCCAACTCTAAAGGGTAAGAAGTGTGCTGCCTTAGTCAATCTGTCCACAATCACCCAAATAGTATTTCGGCCAGCTGGACTCCTCGAAAAACCCGTAACAAAGTCCATGGTGATGTGCTCCCATTTCTACTCCGGGATTGGAAGCGGTTGGAATAGTCCTGCTGATCTCTGATGTTCAGCCTTAACTTGCTGGCAAACCAAGCACTTTGACACAAACTGTGCTGTCTCTCTCTTCATCCCGTACTACCGGTAATACTGTCTCAAGTCTCTATACATCTTCATACCTCCCGGATGAATATAGTATGCTGAACAGTGAGCCTCCGACATTAGCCCCTGCCTAAAATCTCTATTTGGAACATAGAGGCGATCCCTATACCTCGAAGTCCTATCTTCATGTATCCTCAGCCCAGTCTGCAACCCAGCCTCAGTCCTCTGTCTAAGCCTTTGAAATCTTTCATCGATCGACATAGCTTCCTTGATACGCTCCCCCAATGATGATTGTACTTGAAGGTTCATCAACTTTGTGACTTCTTCTTGCATAACCACCTCTATGCCCAGCTGCTCCAAATCATATAACAATTCCTTCTGTATTGTCAAGAAGTACGCCATCGGCCTCATACTCAACGCATCCGCTACTGCATTAGCCTTGCCCGGATGGTACTGTAGCTTAATGTCAAAATATGCCATCAACTCGAGCCATCGTCATTGTCTCTGATTCAGATCCTTCTAAGTATAAACATAATTTAAGCTCTTATGATCTGTATAGATATCTACAGTCTCTCCGTATAAATAGTGCCTCTAAAGCTTCAGAGAAAAGATTACTGCTGTAAGCTCCAAGTCATGAGTGGAGTAGTTCTTCTCATGGATCCTTAACTGCCAAGAACTATATGCTACCACCTTTCCGTGTTGCATCAAGACACAACATAATCTCTTTCTGGAAGCATCGCTATAAATAATAAATCCTCCCGGTCTAGTAGGTTTGGTCAAGATCAGTGTTGTAGACAGGTACTTTTTCAACTCATCAAATACCATCTAACTCTTCTCTATCCAAATAAACTCCTGGTCCTTGTGGGTCAACCTTGTTATAGGCTCTGCAATCCTCACAAAATTCTCTATAAACCTCCGATAATATACGGCAAGTCCTAGAAAACTCCGCACATCTGAGACGTCGGTTGGAGTCGGCCACGTCTCTACTGCTAATATCTTAGCTGGATCCACTGATATGCCTTCTCCCAAGATAATATGCCCAAGAAAAGAGACATAATCTAGGAGAAACTCGTACTTTCTCAGCTTAGCATATAACTTCTGATGTCTCAATGTTTCTAGCACCTTCCTCAAATATTCCTCGTTCTTCTCATGGATCTTCGAGTACACCAAATTGTCGTCGATGAATACGAGCATAAAGTGGTCCAAGTACTGATGGAATACTCGTTTCATTAAGTTCATAAACACAACTAGCACATTTGTTAATTCGAAGGGCATTACCAAGAACTCGTAGTGACCATAGCGAGTCCTGAAAGCCGTCTTCTGAATATCCTCATGCCTTACCTTCACTTGATGGTGTCCTGATCTCAAATCAATCTTAGAAAATACTTATTCTCATTTCAGTTGGTCGAATAAGTCGTCAATCCACGGTGGAGGGTACTTATTCTTGATGGTCACTACATTAAGGGCTCTGTAGTTGATGCATATGCGAATTGTTCCATCTTTATTTGGCACAAACAATACCGGGGCTCCCCAAGGTGATGCACTTGGCCTGATAAATCCCTTGTCCTTCAACTCTTACAATTGCACCTTCAGCTAATCTAGCTCCTTATTTTTTAGCCGATACACATTAAAAAATATCGTTGCTGCTTTCAGTACTAACTCAATAGTGAACTCGACTTCTCTGTCTGGTGGAAGACCCGGCAACTCATCTTAAAAGATATTTGCAAACTCTCAATAATTGGTGGCTGCATAACTTCCATTATAATGCAAGCTCCACCAAATCGGCCTACTCCCTTCTCTAAAGTTCCACTCATGAACTCAAACTCTGGATGACCTGGTGGCTTAAAGATAGTACAATCTTTATGGCAATCTAATGCTGCATGATATTGGCTAAGCTAATCTATCCCCAATACTACATCAAAATTTGGCATTAGAAATACCAAAAGTCGAGCACTCATCTTCTGGCCACAAATAATAACTGAACAAGGCCAACAGGTACTAGTTACAGGTACTATTCCTCCCTCGGTAAGAATCCTCCAACTCTTAGGCAAGGGTGAAGCAGCTATTCTATGCAATGCTGCAAATCTAGTTGATATGAATAAAAGAGTGGCCCTAGAATCAAATAGAACAGTGGAAGGTACTAATCCGACTAGAATAATACATGTAATAGTTTCTCCTTTAGTCTCTTCTCCTCCCTAAGCCAGTGAAAACACCTGTCCTTGCCTTTGAGCTCCTGTCTGCTATCTGTCCCTCTCGATCTGCACTACCGGTGATGGAAATGGAGGTCCTCTCTGCTGACCTCCTGGTGCTGGAAAATAAGGTAATCCTCCTCGTTGGTTGGTTTCTCCCGGTGCCGGTACTGCTGGCATATGCCCACCCAATGGAACTATGGCTCTATGCTGCGAACAATCTTGAGCCTGATGTTGTCACGCTCCGTATATCAAGCAAGTCCCCAGTTTCTTCCTGCACTCCCTTTGTAGCTACCCCTTCTTGCCGCAGAAATAGAAAATCAGAGACTCTCTAAGCTGGTAGGGTCCCATCCTCTGTTGTTGTTGTTGCCTATTGGTCGTCAGATAGGCCCTCCTTGTTGCATCTTTGTTGGTCCTTGCTGAATTCTCTGTTGATTCCCTTTTCCCTGCTGATGGCCTCCTGAATCCAAGCCTCCGTCAATAATTCGGTATAAGAGATCCGGGATTGTGAGCTGGTTTACTGTTGAAGCTCCTTAGCCAGCCCATGATAAAATCTCTTAGCTTTCTCCAAGTCATTGGGTATAGGACGATGCCATATCTACTAAGTCGGCTAAACTCCAAGTCATACTCATCGACCGTCTTGTTCCCCTGCTCTAGATGGAGGAATTGGTTGAATAATGCATCCTTCACAGTGGCCAAAAAGTATTTTTTCTCAAAGTACTTCAAGAATTGCTCCCAAGTCTGGTGTGTACCCAATTGGCACTCCATCAATTTCTACCAGTGATGAGCGTTCCTTTCTAACTAAGTCCTCATGCCTGTCATCCATAAGTTTGTAGGCAGTTGTGACGCCTCTAAAAGCTTTCTGGTGCTGGTTATCCAAGTTATGGTCTTCTCTGGACTCTCAATGCCCTTATATGTCTTGGGGTTTATTTGCACAAAATCCTTAACTGAACCAATACACGCTTGTGTCACTGAAGCTAGTACCTGTGCTGGTGCGGGTGCAGCCATCCTCTCCAGTACAGCAAGGAGTCCCTGCCTCATCTCGGCGGCTTCCTGTCTCTGTTTTACCGTTTGTTGCCTCTGTTCGGCATCCAGTACGACATCCTGCTGTCTCTGTTCCTGTATCATCATCTGAAAGAATTGGAACATCTACGTCTGGCCGTCTTGTGGTGCTACTGGAGCTGGAGGAGCTCTATTAGGCACTACGGGAGGAGCTGGTGGAAGCAGATTGTCAGTCTGCTAGTCCGCTCCTAAAAGTCGAGGAGTCATCGAGGCCTTTCCTGGTGATTGGCCATTGACCCTTGGAGACGTGTTACCCCCGGTAGCGGCACGTTTGTTATACAAATTTATCTCTTTGTAAAAGATGAACAAAAGATTAGGAAGAGTACATGAATAAACATGATGCAAGCATTTATTAAAATACAACGGATTGGAAGGAAGGTGACTTATAGTCAAATATGGATGAGACCTAAAACTTTAATCCTAAGTGCAGGCCCACTCGGTATAGTTACGTAACCGAAACGACTAACAGGACCTGCATGGACAACCATAAAAATATGTCATGCCCTATCCCAAAATACATTGGACCAGGTATGCGTATACATGTTATCTGTACGAACAAGTATAGGAATCCAATTTAATGGACCTAACCAGTCGTATTACGCTGTAAAATATAACTAAGAATCAATATCATAGCAGGTAAAATCTAGTCTCATCCACAAAATATCACAGAATAAGAAACTGAATAAAATAGAATAAATCTCAGAATCCACTACAAAAGAATATCTAGTGGTGAACAATCCACAAAAATGAGTACAAAAGAATACTGAAAGAATACAACTAAGTAATAAAGAAATGGTCCGGGAGTCAGCTAACTAGATAAAGACACCAAAGACAATAAGCAACTATCATAATGAATGCTCAAAAAAATTCCTGTGGCTCCACCTCAAAGTCCTCTTCTACAAAATCTCCAACTATGTAATCCGTCAGATATAAGTGCTCGTCGGGATCTAGAAAAGATGTCAGGTCCTCGGAGGGACATAACAAGTACATAAGAAATTAACATGCATGAAAGTAAAGCAGTAAACAATAAATAGGGTAACCAAACCATCTATGTGACGTTGACTCGAAACATCTCTAATGGAGCATGAGGGAGAGAAATAGAAGAACAGTCGTCCCACCGGACGTTCCGTAGAAGTCGGGGGTTACAAAGTTGTACCATTTTTATAGTATAATAAGAAACAGAAATCACATACGCTCACTAGCACATTCTCCCCTCCCAATAAACTATCCAAACCGTATACGTGGTGCAGACATAATGCAATGATATCAATAAAAATCTAGAACCCAAACTAACACCAACTAGTAACACAAGACGCGAACTTATGTACCGATGGCCAGTCAACACGTCAGTCCATGCACTCATTCACTCAGTGAACGTGCTTAAAATAGTGTCAGGTTAAAAGATACCACGTATCTTTGCAACATAACGGGTACTTCTTCTACTCTAAGATGCATGCACACAACCAACAAAATAAAAAGAGCTAGGTATATGTAAACTTCACAATAAAAACAAGCAAGGTGTACTTGCCTTCCCAGCCAAGATGCGAGCACAACAATTCTGGTCCGGTGCTCTCCACAGGTATGTCTTTAACACCTACCGATTAATTATTACACTAATTAGACTCTTACTATCAAGTTAAAATTAGTTTATTAACTAGTTCTTAATTCTACGTTGATTGCACATGCAAGTAACTAGCACTCAAAATATTACTAGTCCTTAAACATTACAAAAAATCCTTTTTAAGTACATTAATTATCAAAAATATTAATTTTGGAATTTTTATAAGAAAATAAGGTTTTTAGTGATATGTTCATCTCCTATAATTTTTAGGAGTCAAAAATCAAGTAGGAACCAAAATTAGGTCATAACAGGTTACCGACAAGTCAATAAAACTAATTTTTTATAAATGGATAATTCTGAAATAAATACTTAAAAATCAGAATTAAAATAATATAATATAATTTTAGATGTAGAAAATATAGATTTTTGTTTGGGGTTTAAGTCTTAAATTGTCGGGGTCAAGTTTTGTCAAAACTATGTCAACTTGTTACATAAAACCCTAGAATTCTATTTTTTATAAATAAAAATAAAATCTGAATAAATATGATAAAATAAATAATAAATAAAATAAATACTAATTCTTTTATCCTTTCAAAAATAATTAGGATTTTACCATCTACAAGTTGATCCTATTAGGGTTGGCAATCAAACTTGCTAGTATGCATGCAAAAGGGGTGGTACATGGTTGTTGTGACATCATAGATATAAATTTTATATTTATTTAATAAATTTAACAATATATATATTCTGGAAAAATATTCATCCATCTAGAAAATTTATGTTTTCCATCTAATATTAAGTCCTAACAAAGTCCAAGTATCTCCAATATGCATACATCAAAACTAGGTCAGCTAAGTGACTTTTTATGCAATAAAACCATTTAAATAAAAAATAATATTTCCAAAAAATATATTTAAAATAGAATTTAATATAGTTTAATAACATAATATATTAATTATTTATAAAGTTTTAGAAGGGTTAGATGTGAAGTTTTGGAGAAAACATAAAACAAGGTCACCCTTCCCATTGGATATGCAATTTATTTCAAAAATAATAACAATTTAATATTGTAAAATAATCAGTAAAAATATGGATAAAATAATTTAAACATCATATTTCTTTATTATTAACAAGAATTAATTAAGGTTTCTACCTATGGGTGCACATATGCCTTCATGGGTTCAAATCTTTACATGCAAACTCAAAAATAAAATCCTACACTGAAGAACATGGAAATAGGTTAAAAACAAATATAAAATTATTTATTTATATATATATATAATATTAATTCATGAATTCATACACATTAGAGAGGTTGGAGGAAGAAGAAGATTTATTAGAGAGAGAGAAGGATGAAGAACTAGGGTTCTTGGATGGAGGAGGTAGTGTGTCTACGTGAGGGGGAGGGGGTCGGCGGCTTGGAAGTGGCGGCTAGAGTGATGGAGAAAGGAGAGAAAGTTAGGTTTTTAGATGAGAAGATTTTAGATTAGGGTTTTAGATAATATATATATATATATATATATATATATATATATATATATATATATATATATATATATATATATATATATATATATATATATTGGTACAGAGAGAGAGAGAGAGAAAGGGGTCGGGGGAATAGAGGGTTCTACGGGTTTGAAGGGGGAGGTCGAGCTTGGATAGGTTTAGGATTAGTTTAAATTGTTTCCTAATTATGTTGTTAGTTATTTAAAAGTCAACGACTAATCAATTAATTAATTTGACAAAGATTTAATTTGATTCCATGGGATTAAAATAGTAATAAATAAATAAATAAATCCTACAAAAAAGGAAAGTGGCCTAAATTGGCATGGAGGAATTATGGGTTGCTATTTGAAAAATGTTGAATTGAAAAATATTCACAAATAAATTATTTATATAAAAATATCTAAATATTACCCACAAGAAACTACGGTTGTCACACTAGTGCCATCTAATGTTAAATGGTCAAATTTTGTGTCATATGAAGATCCTACGAGTAGTGTATCCAAATTCGACTAATTCCTACGAAGGGCGATATAGATTTTAGGGTCGTCCTATGTCATTAATTTTCAAACTACGGTGAAGTATCCTAATTGAACAATTGGATTTAAATTGATGTTAAAAATATTCTAAATAAACATAATAAATATAGAATACTCACAAAATACTTATTTTTGGGTGAGGTATTTTACATTGGGTATTGCAATTAGAGGGAAGGTTGTATAGGTAAGGGTACCTGTGCAGGGTGGAGAGACTCTGTTATTATGTATTATGCACACTGGTATCAATGAGGGGCATTGGAAGATAGTGTTAGGGGTTCTTATGGATAGATTTAGGCTATGCATTACAATGTGTAGGAGTGTGTGGGGTCAGATAAAGTGGGTGAGGGCAACTAATTTTTTAGGCTTTTCACTGTTCCACTGCAATACAACTAGCAGTTGCATCTGGAAGCTGCAGGCATTCACGATAGTGACGGAGGGACTGTGCGAATGAGGGTGAATGAGGTACAGGAAATTGAGCAGTTTGGAGTCGGGTTTAAAGGAGACGAGTAGGTATCTCGATTATAGGTGATCATGTATGTAGTGGTGAGTGGTGTAGTGAGGAAACAATTAATTTGTGTTCAGCATTGGTAGTACATGTGTGTATCAGTAAATTAGGTGATAGTATACACACCGTGTGTTAAGATATAGAGTGGTGGAGGGCCTGTGTTCAGTTTGAACTCAAGGCCAAGCCAGGATTGTGTATCATATGTGCTTGTTGGTGCAATTGGGTATTGGAGTTGTGTCAAAAAGAGAGTGTTGGAGTATTTTAGTGAGATAATAGTAGTGTAATATAATATAAGTGTAAGTAATAATTATTGGTAATCTAGGATACCATGTATATATAGATATAGAGTTAGATGTGGACATCATCTTTGTTTGTGTTGTTGTATTTGGGACTTGTGAGGGGATTTAGTCGAGGTAGTTTTTTTATGTGTTTCATTGTATGTATCACAGTGGAGTGAGGGGAGTAGCAGTTGTATTAGGAGTATCGGTTAGGGCGTTACCTTGTGATAAACACATATATAAAATTTGGTATCAAATTATGTGTAAAAGCCTGGTGTGTTCAGATATTATGAGGAGTGATTCCTTTGAAGTGCTATATGTGTGTGTGTGTGTTGGTGAGTGTTGGATGATCAGTCAGGTGCAAGGGGGAGATGAGTGTAACCAAGAACAATTATACCTACTGCTCAAGGTAGCAGGTAAGGAGCAGTAGCATGGAGGGCTCAGGTTGACGGGGGTATTGGGAGTCTGATCAGATTTAGGGAAGTTGAAAGAGCAAGTAGCAGTAGCAGTGTAAGGTGGAGGGAAGATAAAATAGAGTAGCAGTAGCTGACTAGTGATAGAGTTGTGGACAGTTGTGGTGTTTGGTATCAAGTGTTAATTGTTAGTTGGTGCAAGTACTAAGTATGGTTATGAGTGAATTAATGTATATTTTAGTTTAGTAGAAGATAGGAGGCATAAGGGAGCAGTTGGCTTGGCATTTCAGACTGGGTATCATGAGTGTTGAGTATACATTGGTTTGAGTATCAGTGGGTACACAAATATGAGTATCAGATATTAGAATATGGTTGGAGTATAAGGGGCGATAAGTTTAATTAGGGCAGTGATGTATCAGTTGAGTAAGATGGGGTGTATGTATAGGTGAGTTGAGTTGTGAGGGATAGTGAGTGTCTGTGTGTGCAGGTTGGGTAAGTTGGATGTGTAGTACATGAGTATCAGGAAGTCTAAGGGGCAATGTTCAGTGTTGCACACTTGTGCACTATGTATCATTGTCCAAGTGATAATAGATTAGTATGGTGGTCCAGTGAGTATTAAGTTCCATATTTTGTTAGTTTAAGTGTGATACACTAGATAGGTGTCCATGTGATTCCAAGTATCATTGAATTAAAGAGCTAAGGTTTGAGGAACCAATAAAATAGGATTGTCATGTAAACCCTGCAAGTGGATTATATCAGACATGACAAATAAAGTTGAGTGGTACTAATTAAGGATAAAGGATGACGATCAACATAATTTTCTGTAACTTAATTTTATCGACGGACATTCGATATCTTAACATGAGGAGACAAACAAGCATATAATAAGAAAGAGCCCATAATCGTAATTTAGGATTAGGAAGGTAGTGCAACAATAGCACTTTAGTGGACCGAGCTATTGTTAATGGGCCAAGATTGTGTGTTCTGGCTGAACATGGAATACCTAGATCCGTTAGGAGACGTAACCCAAATTTTTCCTCATGTTCCCTTTAGTAGCCTATATATATCCTTTATTCTCTGGTCATCATGGTAATAAAAACTAAGCAACTTTTTATAAATTTATTTTTCATGTAAGGAGAGAAAGAGGGTCGGCAAAGGAGAAGAAAAAATTGGAAGATCGTCGCCCACACGACGTCCAATCCGAGGAAGAAATACGTACAGAAGATCTTGGGGTCGCTAACTGATATTATTCTCGTTACTTCTTCTTTGGGATTATAGCCTCAGTAGCTAGGCCCTTGTCCATGGCAGCCGTGAAAGAAGAAGGAGCTCTGAAGGACATAACAGTCATCGGAGATAGCAGAAGCGGGGGAAAACGTAGAAAAGAAGATATGAAGACTTTCTCTCTCCAAACTCTCCTCTTTTATAGACAAGAACATCACAGAACCGGAGTCATCTTAAGCCAAGTGGCAATCTAGGATAAAGAGCGGCGGTTGAGTTCTTGATCTTCCACCATCAATGAGTGAACATTGCCTCGATAAATGTCTTTAAAGGCAGCTCAAAATCCCCAAACATCCACTCAAGGATCGAGCCAAATTATGCATTAAATTGAGATTTGACAGCCTGGCAAAGACTCGTCCATGACTCGCCATCCATGCGACCCAAAGTCCTCTCCTCCATGCTTCTTATTCAAAGTATTCCAAACTTATCAGTTTGAAAACATTGAAGGGGGTCTTATAGAAGCATGAAAAATCTAGATCCATACGATCGACAAATATGCGCCTCAAGAAGAAATCAGCCGCAGGATGAGCATACGGCCAAGAAAGAGCATAATCCATGCGCCCCAAATATTGGCCGCATAAAGGCCTGAGACAAAGATTATGTCTGACACATAATTTTGAATAAAAAGATTTTTTGAACGATTCAAAAAATATGAGCACACTAAGCGACAAGAAGCTATTGTCAGTCTAATAATGACTTTTGACAGGCGTACAATGCCATATTTATGAGGCCACATGAGTCCCAGAGTACATGCATCTTTGGCCTCATACGTCCCATCCATTCGTTATATGTATATATGGCCTAATGCGTCCCAGATTTCATGCGTACCATGCGTCTCTAGCTAGGCGATCTAGAATCCATGCATTTTATGCGTCCCTGGCCTTTTGTGTTCCAAACTCCATTCTTTATATGCATCTCTAGCCTATACGTTCTAGACTCTATACGTCCCAGGCGTTCGAGACTCCTTGCGTCCAATATGGTAGGTTTTCTGAGACAAAATCTTTTTGTTTCGACTGCAGTGATTCTCTCCAATTAAATGCGGGCTACGTATCAAGCTGACCAAGTTAGGCAAATAAAAGACGAGAACCGCCCAGATCTTGAATAACAATAAATCCCAACAAACATCCACGTGGCAGCTTGGCCTAGTCCAACTACACGTGGCAGTCTGTCCATCATATGTGCCTATAATTGCAAACATATTCTCTTGAAGAAGCCCCCTGCGACCACCAAATAGAAATATATGCGGCACCTATAGCCCACCAACATGATGGCTATAAATAGGAACAACTTGGACCTTCCAATGGCTGGATTTTCAGCTTCAGAGACCATACCCTTCCATACGAGCTACGTACGTGCACACTAGATCAAGCGAGAGGGAATAGAAGAGAGTATCCCTCATTCACTCGTCGGACCATCAATAGAGTAAAAGAATCGGTGCAGTACTCGACCTCCATCGTCATATTATCGAGATAAAAATATTGTACTTAGATTTTCTATCTATGATTTTTTTTGTACTTTTTTGTTTGTTATTAAATGCAAGTTTTCCCATACTTACAACTAAGGCAAAAAACTCTGCAGGAAAGCTCCAACACTTTCAGCATTAATAACGGATACTGAAGGGGATGAATTGAAAGAGTACATTGCGGCTTCCACTGATATACCTTCCTAGGATGATGTAATTCCATAAAAAATGATACCGTATTTTATTTCTTCCCCGGCATGTAATCCGGTCTGCCTCCGTCGTACACAGTAAAAATCTGTTATCCGTACTCGGGAATCCCGAGTGTGCAATGGATAATAGATCCTCAAAAATTTTCCAACGCAAAAATTCACGTCCATATCACCTCAAAACTGTAAGTTGTTCATCCTCCCCAGTAGAGTAGAAGAAAAATTTATGTCCATATTATCTCTGACTCGTTTCTTTGTATCTCCATAAAAAATACCATAACATGTCCATATTTACCTCTGAGTAAAATGTTTTCAAAACTTTTCTTTGTCGCCACAAAGAAAAACATTTCTACTTACTGAATATTCATTATCACGTCTATAATACCTCTAACGATGTACGTCATTCCAACTTATTACATGTACTTAAATAACAAGTGCACCTTTGGTAATAAGTCTAGCAAAAATTCCTAGCAAAATATTATACTATGTCCATATTACCTCTAATATAATGTTCATATTCACAGTCATGATAAAAAATAAAAGTTTATTTCTTTTTGCATAAAAGAGAGATACATCAAAGGGCCTGAAGACCCGGTCAAAACAAAAAAGAACAAGATGCTCTAGAGATATGATCAATAAGAGTCTTCAATATTAGTACAGATCTCAGTAATCCTACGCCTCAAGGAATCTACTTTCACTCTGCCACTATATGTGGCTCGGTATTCGATTTCTTGCAGCAGCGTAGTCTCGTCCTGGAAAATAGCCAGCCTCTCATGTTTGGCCTCCAAATTGGCCTTATGGATCCTCAAACTCTCAATGTAATGAGCATTTTCACCCTGTTCGTTGATGATGAGCTCCACTTCCGTCATACGACGAGCGTCGGATTCAAGCTTTGTCTCTTTCGCCTGAAGCTGCATAATATGTGCCCGCACATCCGTCAGATATTTGGCCAACATCTCCCGAGTATATGGGCGAGTCTCCTTTGTAGCAGTGAATTCCAGCTCTTTCTTACTTGCTTCTGTTGCTTCGCAGTCAAGGATCTCTTTACTAAAAAAGTAAACCGATCTGTCCTCTACAACCTCAGCAATCAACTTACTCCTCTCGTCAGTAACTAAAGACGCAAGGACAGTCATGTCAAACCTCTTAAGCTCGGTGAGGCAGTCCTCCAGGTCACCCATAGACGCTTCCAAAACATTAGCAGTGACCTTATAACCAAGGTAGTCTCTGATCAACTTAATCCGAGACAATGCCGAGGCCCTGGACAAGATGAAAGGTCGACCCTTCTTCAGAACACTGGAGACTTCCCGCTTCAAGATGTTGTAGAAGGTCTCAATACATAATTTTGCATAGTCATCCACCTCGGCCAGCTTTAGCGGAGTCATAAGAGGCGGCGCAGAGGAGGTTCCTATAAAGTAAGAAGCCATGTCCGGTACAGGGATAGTTTCCATGACAAAAGAAAAAAAAAATCTGCAATAGAAAGAGTTATAATATGAATAAATAGAAGTTCAATCTCCTGCTCACTTGAGGAAGCTGGAGGACGTTCGACTGCCCTTGTTGTCCTCGTCACTGGTCCAAAAGGGTGCGAGGTCGTCACCTCTTCATCTCCTGCTAAACCAGTCCATGTCACTATCCCAAAAGGTTTCGTGGCCGATACCTCTTCAGCTTTTGCTGGACCAAACTCAGGTTCAGACTCTCCTATAATCGGAGTCTTAACTGCTACAAGCAATACAATGGAAGGTATCCCTTCAGTAATAACTCCCGAAGAAGTCAGCATCAATTTAGGTTCCCTTGTGATCGGAGTCTCTTTCTTTCCAAACCTCAGTGCTTCTCCAGCACGCACTCAGACTGATTCTTGCAGGGTAATATGGATCTCCTCTTTCTTTACCTCTATAGTATTACCTCCCTCTCTGCCAAAAAACTTTGCTCGAGAAGTACCTACACAATTCATTACAATTTTAGCCACCCTCATAAGAAGTGTAGAAAATTGAAGCAAAAAAAGTTCATTTGATAAGTAAATCAGAAAAGACATGCCCGAAGGAGACGGTTGCCCTGGAGGTTCGCCTTCAGCATCATAAGTTGCTATCAGATTAAAAAAATCATCCTTTGATAAGTCAAACTAGGGGTTGCCATCAAGCGGGATCTCCTCATCTAATGGGTTATCCGAATCATCAATCTTGTCACGACCCGCACCCGGTATAGGTGCACGTGTACATGGGTACATCCAGCCTACGCTGCAGCATCGACGGTAGAACGTTGTCTAGGTCAACAATACTATCTATACATCTCTCACTTAATATATAAGGTACTTGTCATGCTATCTCAACTCCAAATAGACGATAATATAAATTGTAAAAATCAATACTCAATCACAATATAAAACTAGAGGAAGATACAATACAATATGGAATAGTAAAAAGAAATATAGAGTCACAATACATGATAAGTCTAAGTCCAAAATCCTAATCTTAACACAATGGTCTAACATATTATACATGCATGTTTGCCATTAAAATTAATTTATTTAATAACAAACAAAAGAAAGTACAAAGTGGTCATAAACAGACAATCTAAATATAATTTTTTGATTATGGGGTGTGATAATGTACAAAGAGCGCTATTGCAGCTCCTTTACTCTGTTGACGATCCAACGCAGGGTAAAGAAGCTCCCTTCTACTCTCTCTCATATCCTCTGCTGCTCTCTGCCTCTCCCTCTGTCTGGTTTGGTTATGTCACCCAGGTATATATAGTCATCCTTAGGCGCACATATATTAGGCTGCATGGATGCTAGAGGGTGTGACGTGTACCTTCCTAACAAGGTGCACCTATAACCGTGAGCAGGTTAAGCTGTCACATAGGCATTTGTTAGGATTTTTTGTTTTTGAAGATCTGGACGGTTCTCGTCCTTTGCGGGCGTGACTTGGTCAATTTTGGAATGTGGCCCGCACGTGGTTGGAGA
Source organism: Iris macrosiphon (assembly GCA_036927795.1). Lineage (NCBI taxonomy): Eukaryota > Viridiplantae > Streptophyta > Magnoliopsida > Asparagales > Iridaceae > Iris > Iris macrosiphon. Next base: position 105,959,087 of record JAYESA010000006.1, on the reverse strand, counting down.
AAGCTACTTCATTTGTAACCGCAAGACTTGGTCTTCATGGAGTCTGAGACGCATGTGGCCATAGACGCATGAGGCATATGGAGTCTGGGACGCACGAGGCCAAAGACTCATAGAATAGATGAAGTCTGGGAAGCATGGGGCCAGAGACGCATGAAACACATAGAGTCTGGAATGTATGGGGCTAGAGACGCTTGGGACGTGTGGAATATGGGACGCATGAGACCAGTTATGCTATACACGTGGCGTTGCACCCCTTCAAGAGTGAAGTTCTGTGCTGACGTAAAACTTTTGTCGTTTAGTATATTTACGTCTTTTGAGGCAATCAAAAAAATCATTTTTGTCAGGATTGTATGTTGTAGACAATATTTTTGACGGAATGCCATATCAGGTCCACATGTGTCCAAAAGTTGTTTCGACTTATTGGGACACGTGGATGTCACCTTATTTTGCCATAGGATGATTCTACGACCTGATATCTTCCAAGCTTTGGGGGTGCATGGTTGTTGGACGCATGAACTCGTATTTTTTATGCTTCTAGAAGACCTCCTTCAAAGTTTTTAAACTGATATGTTTGGAATACCTTGAATAAGAAGAATGGAGGAGATGTCTTTGGTCGCATAGGTACTATGTCGTATGGCCATTGGGACCGCATGGTCATGGGCCGCACAAATTAGCGCTTCCAGGATGTCACATCTCTATTTAATACAGGATTTAATTCGATCCTTGGGGAGATTTATTGAGATTATGAGCCATCTCATGATGTGGAGTCTGAGGCAACGGCTCACTCTTGGGTGACAGCGGATCGAGAATTCAAGAGACATTCTTATCCTAGGTTTCTATGTGTATCGAGGGAGTTTGGTCTACAAAAGAGGGGAAGTCAGAAAAGAGAGACACTTTGCTAAAAAATTTCCTCCCTTGTTGTGATTTAAATTTCGGTGTTCTTTGTCGACGGCTGTCATGGCTTCTCGAGCTCCTTCTTTTTTTATGGCTGCCAAGGGTAAGGGCCTAGCTATTGAGGTTTCGGTTCCAAAGAAGAAGGTCACAGGAAGAGAAAAGATTCTCGTCGCCGGAGGTAGCTCCCTAAAGATTCCCTTTTACGTGCAAAATTCCATCAAAGGTAGGGTTTCCTCTGGGGACGGCGACAAATAAAAACCCTGAGACATTTCTTATATGGTTTATCGCATGTATGAAGAGACATGCGTGGTCTTTTCCTAGGTCTCGTCGTCTGGGTGCATAAAACTCTGACATGACCTATCGCATGGATGCACGTTTCTGCGATGCACAGTCCATAGGTCTGTCACATGGGTGGTAACCCTGCTTTGCACAGATCTAGTCTGCGCCTTGTGTGGGTGACATACAAGGATTTTTGTTGTGATACTTTGGCACATATGCTAATTTGTGCTTCTTTTTTGTTCTTTGCAGTGATCTTGTCTGCTACTCCTTCTGGTGAGTCAATTCTTAACCCAGAGCGGGTCCCGTTGAGTATGAACTTTAAGGATTTGACCGCCTCTATAAAAGTCCAACTGGATAGGGGTTTTTCGTCTGAGAGGCAAGAGCTGATTACCTGCCAGAGCGAGTTTTACCTTCAGCTTCCATGATCAGTAAAAGGTATTGATATCTAACGCAAAAGAAGGTGGAGGTCGACTCCTAGATGCCCAGGTGGGCAAGTGGATGCATATGTACTAATTAGGAAGTCGGAATCGGTTACCACTTGAGAGCTTGCAGTTCCTGGCCTTTTGAGCTATGTTGACAAGCCAGATGAACGTAGGGAAATGTGCTACTAGGCAGGATCTCTTTTTCAAGAAACCCTTTTTTCTTTTTGGGGATGCGATGACTACCTCTGCTTCTGACTTGGGGAAGTCCAAGGAGAACTGGACTTTCACCTATTGTGGGGCAAATATGTCGCTACCCGCTTTCTGGCACCATATGTCTCTGTCGGACTTTCGCGTAGTAATGAGCCGGAGGGAGATGAACTGGACCCTAACACCAGAGCCACGGGAGGGCCTCCTTGGTAACTTCTGGCACGGATCGAAACTGAGCAAGGGGACATTCTTTTGCCATAAGGAGTCACCTTCCTACTCTTCTCTCAGGTTAGCACCAGTAGTTGTCAGGAGCAACTTAGGGCCAAACCTTGACGCTTACGCTACAGACACGTTCCTCCACCAAGTGGCCAAGAAATGGAGTAATCCTTCTTGTCAATTAAGGACTCTTGGTTGTGCCCATTTTAGTCCCTCATGGTGCCGGTTGACCCGATGTGTGCTGAGGCGCTATGAGCGGGAACTACGGGACGCCAATACCTTTTATGCTATATGGGACACCTGTTATGGCCTAGAGACGAACCGTTGCCTCTTTATCGCCTTGATGGAGATGTATAACTTCCATAAGGGGACTTTCTTCACGCCTGGTAGTGAGATGGGGCTTATTTTGTATAAGATGCATTCGGTGTCGAAGCTCCCCTAGGGCAATATGCCTAACAAGGAATATGCCCCGAGTAACAACATACTAGGGGACCTAGAAATGGAGGATCCGAAGCTCGTAGCAGTATATGTGAAGCTATTATTCCATCATAGTATATGTCAGAGAATGTATAATGAGGAGAAGTTGTCCGAATGGGACATCCCCCACATTACTGTATGGACGCACTATCTTTTCCTGGAGGAGCCCGCGTCGAACGAAGTTTATGTCCGTGGGCCGCAATCCCAATAGGCTCTCGTGGATTTGATCCAGAAGTATCGTGAGGCATTTATCGCTAGCGATCCGTTTGCCGACACTACCAGAATAAGTCAAATTAACGACGTCTCAAAACATCACTAAATGGCCAAAAGATGTTGCTAAATAATTTTTAGCGACGTTACGTTGAAGTCTCCTTTAAGCTAGTCGCTGACCGAAAAAATGTCGCAAAATGTTGTTATTCCAACGTTTTCTAGTGATATAAATGCGTCGCTATATTAGCGACGTTTAGCTATGCAACATTGTTAAATTAGCGACGTTTAGTTTGTCGCTATATGTCGCTAAGTTTTTTCTTTTTAGCGATGTTGTGCGACTCATTTAGCGACGTTATATTGACTTGGCAATACTGCCTTGTCAGCAATTTGCGACGGAAAGCGACGTGTATAGCGATGTGGATAGCACCGTCTATAGCGACGTATTCAGCGATGTATGTAAACATCGCAAAACGTCGCTAAAATGCCACTAAAGATACAGTGAAAAAATAAAAATATATATTGAATTATTTCCAAACCATTCTTCCTATAGTTTATAAATTCCTAATTTGTACAAATAGACCCGGAGTAACCCTCCGTTGAATTTGCTGGGTTCGCCGACCCCCTTCGGTTGAACACTCAACACCAGTAAATTAACATAATTTAATATTAATAATATAGTAAAATTTAAAGAAAATAAAATATTGAGATTACAAACCGAGTAAGGACAAAATCTCGTCATAAAAAATACAACAAATATCCACACAACTGAGTTTGAAAGTCTCGTCCTAAAGAATACAAGAAATAATGTCTGAATGCCTCAAAAATAAAAAAATATTCATAAATAACCAAATATCATAGGTCTGAAACACAAATAATGAATAAACGGTCCTAACTAGGACTACTGTGGATCTGTAGGAGGATGACCACCGGTGCGCTTTATGGATAAGAACAGATCATATTGCTCCCGTAAAATTGACACCGATGTCGGTGGAGAAGCCAATGACGTCGGTGGAGTCTGTGTTGATGAAGGCGCACTAGGAGGACGTATCTGCTCTAACTCTGTTAGTCGATGGTTGTATGAATCTATGGTAGATAACAGCCTCATACTGCTATGAGCCAAGGAATCCTGCATCATCGTCAGCCTCTCACCCATGGACAGTTGTGATGCCTGCAGCTCTGTCATGTTGCGCTCTGTCGATGCTCTAAGATCAGATGTCATATCCCAGAGCTCCATGATTCTGCGCTCGAGCATATCAAATCGTGCGATGAGCGTCGTATCGTCCGCCTACGGCCGGGACAGGGGCTGCTCCTTCATTCTTCACAGCAACTCGTTATAGAGAGACGCAATCTGACGGTCAACAGTCTCCTGGACTCGGGCTGACGACTGCGTGGGCTGTGGCGAATGCGCACTTGTCGTGGAGGCCCCAGATGACTGCGTCGCAACAAGGGCGCCATAGGATCCTGTATTGTAGTATGTACCCCTCTGGAGACCACCAACGGCGGTCACCCACAGCTCATCCGCCGACGGAGCTGGAGAAGGCTATGAGGAAGTACCAGCCTCTCCCACTGTAGGTGCACTAGCAGTCGTCCGCTCACGCTGTCTAAGATACTCGGCCTAGAAAAGTTTGGATACTCGATAATTGCCTAAGTTATATTAAAATTAACACAAAGTAAAGTAATACTTATATAGGTTTGCGAGGCCCTATCATCAATGAGATTCCCGCCCTTTCGATGGGTGGCCAGGAAGGCGGTCACCATGTTTGCATCCTCACCCCTCTGTACCTGTTAAAAATATATTATTTAGTACTAAAATTAAATATTTTATCCTACTACCATTTTATCGTACTTGCATTAAAATAATATATCTGAAATAAAAAATATACCAAACGACGAAAATATTTCGTCATCGGAATCGAGCCACCATACCACTTTGCTGACTTTTGCCTAGCTACCTTGGCCTTCGCAAACCTTTCCTTGTACCTCAGATTGTTGAATCTAGCCCTCATTGCAGTCCACTGCTCAAGCGTGATCCAACCTTGGATCAGTTTTCCTTCGCTATCATGAGCCTTCTGGTCATTCAAAGCATCATGGATCAGCTTGGTGGCAACGAGAGAAAACTTCTGCTCGATCAACTCGGCCTGGTATGGTGGATAGAAATACGTTTGCTACAATAAGTAATTTAGTAAGTTATATAATATGCATAAATTAGATGATTGATATAATATACTTATACCTTGAAGTGCACAAACCAGAACGCCTTCCTCTCCTCCGGAGCATCAGAATAGTTGATCTAAGGGCTACCATAGTTGTTCCTCAGAAAGAGGCCCAGGCGTCTCTGTACCGACGAGGGACGATATCTATACATAGATAATTATTTTTATCGAAAAAGTCAATATATGATGAATAAAGAAATATACGATATATATGATGCTAAACCATCAAATTGACTTACTTTGTACCGTCGGCCCCAATCTCTATCCTCGTCTCCTCCGGAGGTGCGCATGGAGGATCTAGCTGATGCTGGGACGACGTCGGCTCGACCTCCTCTATATGCTCATCTATCTCCATGGTTCCGTCAGCAGGAGGAACGCTGGATGAGGGAGTACTATCAGGCCTAAAACTACTCGTCCCAGGAGTGCTTCCACGTAACGTCGTCGCACTCGGAGATGTGACTGGTCGATATACTGGAGTACTTGGCGCCGAGGATCCAGAACCAACAGTAGGCAGTACCGGAGTAGCACTCTGTCTACCTCGGGACCTGCCGAACGCTCCGCGTCGTCTTGTTATACCTGATAATAATATATGATGAATAAAGAAATACACAAATATATAGTACATCCTACAGTTAAAATATTATAACTAGTGGTGTTAAAAGTCTAAATGGATAGTACATTCTACACTCAAAATATAATACATATTTTCGTCAAAATAATACATTCTACCGTCAAAATATAGTACATTCTACAGGCAAATTATTTTATTTTCAATCATCTTCAGAAAATTCCTCTTGTTCGCCTTCCTCGTCCTCGTCTTCCTCTTCCACCTCATTTTCACTTTCATCTACTTCGTCTTCATCTTCGTCTTCGTCTTCATCTTTCTTTTCGAATAATTCTACATCTTCTACATTATTAGTCATGTAATGAGTAACTTTCGTTGAGTCCACATCTACAATATTTGTTACAAGAGGTAGCTCGTCCTCCTGATAAGCTATTTCGTCAACGTCAAAGGTATTTATAGCTACAGTCTTGCATACTGCCCACCAATCCGACCTCGCTATCCCCCATCTCAGATAAGTTGTGAAGTACTCGAGTTGAGCCTGACTTGATAGGACAAATGGTTAGTAGCCTTGATATCTACGCTTGTAGTTTATATCCACAAGACCATGCTTGTCAATTTTTCAACCTTGACCTTGAATCTGATCAAACCATTCATACTTGAATAGCATGATTTTAGCAGGTTCTGTGCCATAATTATATGTTAACTCCATAATCTCTCGTAAGATGCCAAAGAAATTGTAAACCCCCTCATCCAAAATAGGTATTTTGTGTGTATTTTATATTATTATATTTATTAAAGATTATTTTAAATATTGAATTTTTTTAGAGTATTCTCTTAGTTAATAGAAAATAAATTTTTTTGATATATTTACTTATATAAATATTTATTTAGAATTATTTTTAGGCTATTTTAGATTTTTGGTAATTTTTCTAGAATTTTGGGTAATTAAAACATAGGAAACATAAATTTTTAGGACTTTCATGATTTACTATGAGACCATACTTGCATATTATTCCTACCAAATATTTATTTTAGGTTAAAATATTTAATTATATTTTTATGTAATTTATTTAGAATTTTAAGAAATTTATTTATATTTTTGAAATTATTTAGGATTTATTTGGATATATATAGTCTTAATATTAGATATATGCTAATTTAGTGTTAATAGATATTAATAAGATTATATATAAATTATTTGTATTATCTTTAATTCTATTTAAGATTAGAAATTATTGAGATAAACTTAAACTCTATTTTAAATTAATTCAAATCCTGAGCCTACTAGGAAAGTAACTTTATGCATATCCTCTCCTTATTTAAACTGATCCTAATCATATCCAAATTAACCAATCCTAGTCATATTCAATTAAGTAGTCTCCATTATTATAAATATCAATTAGACTTATGGAATAAACTTTGCTTTCATATTTTTCTTCTCCAAACTCCTCTCTTTTTTGTCCAAAAATAGTTAAAATTCGTCATAAATTCAGCCTCATTTTCTAGTAGTTATGACGACTTAAAAAGACGATATCTCCTATCTCTGGACTCCAAACGCGCTCCAGTTTTTTTTTAGAACCATATCAAGGTTAGTTTTCTAAATAAATAAATTATTTTAATAATTTATGAACCTATTTTTCTAAAAAATTCTAAAAGTGTCGGCTGTCTGAAATCAGACGCTTTTCCGTATTTTCAAGATTTTGGGAGATCCCGAATTTAGAATTAGGAACCGTTTGAAGTTTTTGAAAGATGACATGATGAACTTACAAAAATTTATTTTTTCAGAATTTAACATGCAAGTTTAATCTACTGTAAAATTCGTGCAACGTAGACATAAATAGGAAACCACCGAAAACTGTCATCTTTTCGCCCTTGTGGCCATAACTCTTTACTGACTTGTAATTTTATAAAACCGTCGATTCTGGCATTCATGTAACGCTAAAATCTACAGGATTTTATACAAAAATCTAGGATTTGAGTTGGTTGACTTTTTGGTCAACGAATTGTCTCGATTTGCGTGCCACCGATCACAAATCCTTAAAGTTGACTTTCTTTGGACCAAAATTAGGATTTAACAATAAAATTGGATTATAATAAGATTAAAATACCATTTTAAGTTATTTTATTTAGAGTTAAAATAGATTAAAGTGGCAAAAACTATTCACCCATTTTTGTAACCTAACTTGTTTAATTTATATGATGGTTAGATCGGACGACGCCTTGAGTTGGAACTTCATCCTTTTCAGACCAGGCAAGATACCTTGCCAAATTGCTTACAGTACTTTTACATGCTTATTATATTTTATATATTTATTGCATGTGTGTTTTCTTTCCGTCATAATTATATACTATATATTTGTTGACACACACTTGACACATAATATCATGGGAGGGGAGAAAAATTAGTAGGCGTATGGGCTATAACCACTCTGGTAAACCATAGTAACTAGCACGCACTATGGTAGTCGTGTCCAATGGTTGCTACCCTCGCGGTATGTTGGTTGATGGTGTCACGATGGTCGCTACCCTCGCGGTATGACGACTGATGATGTCCCTGACGTGTGTGTTGTGAGATTAGATAGAGTAGCCTACCCATGCCCATACGTCGAAAGGTTGTCCTCACTATGCATTTTTATATAGATTGTCTAGTACAGCGTACTTACATATTTTTTGTCTATTATGTATGTTGACTGTATTCAAATTGGCATGCTTCTATGTATCTTGTTACGTCCCTCTGAGGATCTGATCCTTTTCCAGGTGTAGACGATCTTGACTATTCGCAGGAACACGGATCAGGACTTACTACTTATCTCTTTCGAGGAGGTCTTCTCTTCGAGTCTTATTGTTCATTAGATGTACTTATGTGGTTTCTCTTATATTCTAGTTGGTAGTGGATTTGTCTCCACCCAACTACTTGTTCTTATCAAGCATTTTATACTTAATTCAGTTATATAGTTGATTGGTTATTTGATTCTGTGGATGAGATTTAGTTATGCCTTGTGACTTGTGACAATATATATATACCACATGTGAGTTAATATTCATATTACAGCGTACATGTGTATTATGGTATCCATATATTGGAGTTGCCATATACATACGGCTGTGATGCTTACGTATTCCTAGTCCTACGTATTTTGGGACTAGGGCGTAACATATTTTTGTGGTGGCCCATGTAGGTCAAGAGTATATTGTTTTGGTTATGTTACTGTGCCAAGCAAGCCTGCAAATAGGATTAGAGTATAGGATCTCATCCATATTTGACTATGACTCATCTTCCTTCTAGTATGTTCTATTTAGATAATTACATCCTGCTTGATTCATGTGCTTCCCTAATAGTTTCTTGAGTATAGCCTTCTGCTAGAATATAGGAATCCTTGTTATTAGGAAGATAATTATGGTAATATTCCTACTAAGAATACAACTAGAATAATAACACATCACTAAGTTTAGAATACCTAATGAACCCTAGCATCCCTTACCTGTAGGTTAATTGACCACTATCCCTTGATATATTTATGAAGGACTTGAGAGTAGTATAGACACGACTAGAGTTAGTAAAAAATTTGACCATATTGTTTGACCCTAGTATTGAGGAACCAATAGAAATCCAAGATTGAACATTAGGACTAAACCTAACTTTCATAGTGAGATAATATTAGAACTATAAATTTAGATTATTGTCTTGATATTAGCAGAAAAGTACCTTAGGAAGCCAAGAGAAAAGAATATACTTTCCTTGATCATACCTCGAAAACAGAGATAACATACCACCTTTCCCTAGAAAATCATGATATTATCAAGAGTCTCTCTATTTAATTTTATATCTTGTTCCTCTGAAACCTTAACGCTCACTATTGGTGCGACGACTAAAATTTTCTTTCATCTTTCAATTCATGCCACCTAACCCTTCTGATTGTAGGCAAAGTAATTTTCTTTTATGTTAGGATACATAGTTTGGTAGGATTGTAGTTTGTTAATCTTAAATTATGTGCTTAGTAGTTAGAACTTGATAGTTGACTTGCTTATTTAGATTATGATTTTATGATTATCCTTTAGTTTCAAATTACGTAATTTGTACTTTCACTCATCATAATCCAGCGTACCTATAATTTATTTACTACCTCGACTTATGCTGCTATTATAGCCTAGTTTTGCAAACTTATTCTTTTATCGAGCTTGTTCATGACATATGTATTATTGGGGGCCCACACTAATACATTGTCTAAATCAGAATCAATGTATTATGGTCTGATCAACCTTAGTGCGCTTGGTTCGCTCTTCACATAACTAATTTACGTAGATTGAGATATAGTTAACTCAACTTGTTAGACGAATATACTTGTCCTCTAGACTGGTCAGAGCATATCACGTCAGGTATATAACCGTTCTGATATGAACATGCGAATAGGAATTTACATAAAAAAAATTTAATCCACAACTGCCTTGGCCACTCCCTTTTGAATTCTTTAATCGCTTTAAACCCCGTACTTGTATTCTATCACCTCCTCCTTGAATTCTTTTTTCTTGATTTTCGTCTTCCCCTATTTTGAAAAGACGAACGCTCATGCTTGGTATAAGTTTGATACACGGAGAGTACTAGATATACCCCATAGGCCAATCATATTACTTGGTGACTATCTTTTGTAATTAAAGCCATAAAACATGTAAGATATTTTGTTGATTGAATAACACGATTAAATAATTTGATGAAGTTTTTCTTAAATGTATAGCCTATATGATAGATCGGTAAATTCTAAGTTGGGTAGAAGTTACATTGTCAACTTGAGGTAAAAAAATTTAGATTATAATTAAGTGAGATTAGATTGAGAGATTTAAGTCATTTTAATTTTGAGAATTTTTAGAAGAATGATTTAGATTATGATGATTTAACTTTAAAGATAAAAATGCCTTATAGAATAAATTTTAAAATTTTGATATTGCAGACCAAATATTTATAATTTAAGCACATGATTTAAATTTTGAATATTGGAGATTCAAATTAACAATTTAAATCTTGAGAAAAAAAATAGAACTCTGAACATGAACAATGATGGATTGAATTCAAAATTTTACAATTTGATAATTTGAATTAAAAGTTGAATTTTGATTGTTGGATCACCTATTTGAAATATTGATAATAGAAATTAAATTTAAAATTTGAAGAGTCCAAAATTCTTAAGTTGAAATATAGGAATAAGATTTGATTAGAATTATTTCAAATCTATATGAGATTATGACAGTTGAAAATCGTAATATAAAATTTAATGTGGGTTATTTAAAACTTCAAGATATCATATAGATTTGAATTAAATTTGAATGTTAATTATTTAAAAATATAAAAGAGATTATGATAGGTTAAATTTTGATTTAAACAGTGGTTATTTTAATTTTGAAGAGATTGTGACAGACTTGAATAGATTTTGTCATTTAAATTTTTTGAGAAGATTGCGGTTGACTTGTCTTAGATACGAATGTGAAAGATTTAACAAATCATTCCTTATTTTTAATTTCGAGGATAATTTTTTTGTAAGTTGGGTAGATAGTAAACCCCCTCACCAAAAATAGGTATTTTGCGTGTATTTTATATTATTACATTTATTATAGATTATTTTAAATATTATTTTTTTAGAGTATTCTCTTAGTTAATTAGAAAATAAATTTTTTTTGATATATTTACTTATATAAATATTTATTTAGAATCATTTTTAGGCTATTTTAGATTTTTGGAGATTTCTCTAGAATTTTTGGGTAATTAAAACATAGAAAACCTAAACTTTTAGGACTTTCATGATTTACTATGAGACCATATTTGCATATTGTTCCTACCAAATATTTAATTTAGATTAAAATATTTAATTATATTTTTTTAATTTTTTTAGAATTTTATAAAATTTATTTATATTTTTAAAATTATTTAGGATTTATTTGGATATATATAGTCTTAATATTAGATATATGCTAATTTAGTGTTAATAGATATTAATAAGATTATATATAAATTATTTGTATTATCTTTAATTCTATTTAAGATTAGAAATTATTGAGATAAACTCAAACTCTATTTTAAATTAATTCAAATCCTGAGCCTACTAGGAAAGCAACTTCATGCATATCATATCCTTATTTAAACTGATCCTAATCATATCCAAATTAACCAATCCTAGTCCTATTCAATTAAGTAGTCTCCACCATTATAAATATATATTAGAATTATGGAATAAACTCTTTTTTTATATTTCTCTTCCCCAAACTCCTGTCTTTTTTGTCCAAAAATAGTTAAAATTCTTCATAAATTCAGCCTCATTTTTTAGTAGTTATGACGATTTTAAAAGACGATATCTCCTATCTCTGGACTCCAAACGCTCTCCAGTTTTTTTTGTTAGAACCATATCAAGGTTAGTTTTTTGAATATATAAATTATTTTAATAATTTATGAACCTACTTTTTCAGAAAATTCTAAAAGTACCAGCTGGCTAAAATCAGACGCGTTTCCGTATTTTCGAGATTTCGGGAGATCTCGAATTCAGAATTATGAACCGTTTGAAGTTTCGAAAAGTTGACATGATTAAATTACATAAAATTATTTTTTCAGAATTTAACATGTAAGTTTAATCTACTGTAAAATTTGTGCAACGTAGATGTAAATAGAAAACCACCAAAAATTATCATCTATTCGCCCTTATGGCCATAACTCTTTACCGACTTGTAATTTAATAAAACCATCAATTCCGGCATTCATGTAGCGATAAAATCTCTAGGATTTTACACAAAATTCTAGGATTTGAGTTGGTTGAGTTTTTGGTCAACGGATTGTCTCGATTTGCGTGCCACGGATCACAAATCCGTAAAGTTGACTTTTGTTGGACCAAAATTAGGGTTTAACAATAAAATTAGATTATAATAAGATTAAAATACTATTTTAGGTTATTTTATTTAGAGTTATAATAGATTAAAATGGCAAAAACTATTCACCCACTTTTGTAACCTAACTTGTTTAATTTATGTGACGGGTAGATCGGACAACGCCTTGAGTTGGAACTTCATCCTTTTCAGACCAGGCAAGATACCTTGCCAAACTACTGACAGTACTTTTGCATGCTTATTATATTTTATATATTCATTGCATGTGTGTTTTTTTTCCATCTTAATTATATACTATATATATGTTGACACACACTTAACACATAGTATCATGGGAGGGGAGAAAAATCAGTAGGCGTATGGGCTATAACCACTCTGGTAAACCATAGTAACTAGCACACACTATGGTAGTCGTGTCCGATGGTCTCTATCCTCGCGGTATGTCGGCTGATGGTGTCACGATGGTCGCTACCCTCGCGGTATGACGCCTGATGTTGTCCCTGACATGTGTGTGAGTTGTGAGATTAGATAGAGTAGCCTACCTATGCCCATACATCAAAAGGTTGTGCTCATTATGTATTTTCATATAGATTGTCTAGTACAGCGTACTTATATATTTTCTGTCTATTATGCATGTTTACTGTATTCAAATTGGCATGCTTCTATGTATCTTGTTACGTCCCTCTGAGGACCTGGTCCCTTTCCAGGTGTAGACGATCTTGACTATTCGCAGGAGCACAGATCAGGACTTGCTACTTATCTCTTTCGAGGAGGTCTTCTCTTCGAGTCTCATTTTTATTAGATGTACTTATATGGTTTCTCTTATATTCTAGTTGATAGTGGATTTGTCTCCACCCAACTACTTGTTCTTATCAAGTATTTTATACTTGATTCAGTTATATAGTTGATTGGTTATTTGATTATGTGTATGAGATCTAGTTATACACTGTGACTTGTGACAATATATATACCACATGTGAGTTAATATTCATATTACAACATATGTGTGTATTATGGTATCTATATATTGGAGTTGCCATATACATACGGCTGGCATGCTTACGTATTCCTAGTCCTACGTATTTTGGGACTGGGGCGTGACAAAAATTATTGCTTGGATCGACATCTTTGTAGTTCGAAGATTTAATACACAAACAACTATTTTTTGTGGAATCAAGATACATAAACTATCTCTGATCAGAGTATTTGTTGACTTGAATCTAAACTCATTCACACAGAAACTTGGCCATATTTTGACGGCAGTAATTGGTCCCTTGGCTAGAGTTCTAATAGATTCAGTCTCAAGTGTTATTAGACGATCGACCTAAATACCAAAGTAGCGATAGTAAGTTATTTATTGTGCAAGTGCATACAAAAAAAGTAATTACCAAGCTCCTTACATATGCGCTCAACCAAGAAGGAAAATGGCGTCTCATTTCTTGTTCTACTTCTTCGTTTGTTATGTAGGGTCTAACTGACCTCAGCTCATTAATATATGTGCTAAAAAATAATGAAGCAACCGCTGATTAGTAGCATAATAGTAGCTTATACTATTACATTGAGATGACATAAATATGGACGTATTAATTACTTACCCCTCTAGCTTCTCTACTTCATCCTCATCGCAATTGAGTAATATATACAACTGAGCAGCCCTTAGCTCGTCGTCATTCAAATATCTCTTCTTCATTTTTCCTGAAGGCTTTCCGGACGCATTGAATACTTTCAGTATTGCATCATTAGATTCCTGATATCCGTCGTCATTTCTCAGATCTCTCGTTCTATTAGTAACAACATGAGGTTTGAAATACGTCGAGCAAAAGTTTGTAATCTCCTCGAGAACATAAGCTTCATAAATAGAGCCCTCAACCCGTGCCTTGTTTTTCACCTTTCTCTTTAGGTAATTCAGATGCCGCTCGAAGGGGTACATCCATCGATAACCGACAGGACCACCAACACGTGCCTCATAGGAAAGATAAAATTCGTAAATGCTCCATAGAGTCAAAGAATCCAGAAGGAAACACCTTCTCGAGCTTGCACAGTGTTACCACAATGTCCTTCTCTTACTTTTCAAGACGATCGACGAGCAACTTAGTAGAACAAAGATCTCTGAAGAATATGCTGAGCTCTGTCAATGGATCCCAAATAACCTGTGGTAAGAATTCTCAAAATGCAATCAGAATTAACCTCTCCATGAATACGTGACAATCGTGGCTCTTCATACCCACCAGTTTGTTCTACTTGAGTTCAACACATCTTCTCAAGTTTGATACGTACCCATCTAGAAATTTAGACCATGAATCCACCTACAAAGTCTCCCTTTATCCTCCTTCTCTAGTGAGAAAATTGACTTAGGCTGCTTTAACTTTCTATTTTCCTCCTCTATCAAATGCAACAGAGGACGTCTACATATTTCTTCTAAGTCCAACCTGGCCTTCGGATTATCTTTCTTCCAGTTATGGGTACGACCAAATCCTTCACACTTGTACCCCTTAGTAGGCTCTTCGATAGCACTTGGTAAATCTTTTACCTTTTTCCATATCGTGTATCCGGGCCACCTTGGCGGTGGATTGGCCTTCTCTACAACGCCTGCACGAAAAGTATTTATGTTCCTCCGGTACGGATGATCCTTCGACAAAAATTATCAATGACAATCGAAGAAGCACGGTTTGCCTCCTTATTTCAAACGGAAAGCCTTAGTGCGGTCCATGCAATACGGACATGAGAGATGACCATGAGTGCTCCATCCTGATAATATTCTATAGGCCAGAAAGTCATTGATGGTACACATAAGTGCTGCCCTCATCTAAAAATTTTGCTTTCTGAAAACATCGTACGTGTTGGAACCTACTTCCCACAGATGATTCAACTCATATATCAAAAGCTATAAATATACATCGATGTTCCTCTTCAGATTGTTCAAACCCGGGATAATAACGGTTAGGAACAAATACGGAGTCTTCATGCACATCTAAGATGGTAGATTGTACGGAGTGACGATCACAGGCCAACACGAATACTAGAAACCCGAAAGTCTGAATGGGGTAAAACAGTCGGAGGAGAGCCCCAATTTGACATTACGCGGATCTGAAGCAAAATCTGGATACTCTCGATCAAAGTGCTTCTATGCTTCTCCATTGGATGGATGATCCAATACTCCTTCGATCTATTTTCGCCTGTGCTAACTCATATTTTTTGCAGTCTCCTTCACCATAAACAACCTCTGCAACCGCGGCGTCAAAGGCAAGTAGTGCATCGAATCGAAAGGCTTTTTTGCACCAATAGACTTTCCTCTTCTAGTGGTCTTGTAGCGATTAGCATCACAGAATCTGTATGCATCTTCATCCTTATCATCTTTGTAGTACAACATGCACCCGTTGTGACATGCATCAATTTTCTCATATCCCATTCAGAGTGATCTCACCATCCTCTTAGATCAGTAGAAGTCTTTAGGCAACTTTGTACCCTCTGGTAAGATCTCTATAATCAAATCCATCAGTCGGTTATAGCTTTCTTGTGACATGTTAAAATCGAACTTGATGTTCAACAATCTTGTAACCACCTCCAACGGTGAATGATCTTCATAATCAGGTTATAATAGAGTCATTGCATTCTCCTACAACTCCACGAACTTCGCAGCATCGGTATTCGGTGTCTCCTCAGCTATATCATGATTGTCCGGATCGAAACTAAGCCCCACCGCATCAAAAACCATGTTCACCCACCCGTCTTCGTAAGCAGCGTGGTCGTGGACATCCATATACGGCTCCACATAATGCTCCGACTCAGATGCTAAATGTAAACCCCCTAATTTTTTTAGAATTTTAAAACAATTTTTTCATAAATTTTTTGTAATTTTCTGGGATTTTTATTAATTAAAACCAAGGTATTTTGAAATTAAATAATTTTTAAATGATGTTAATTAATATTAAAATATTATAAAAATAATATTTTCTGGTGTAAAATAAAAAATTAGATATAGAGTAATTTTTCGGGAATTTATTGGACCCCAGAAACATTTTTAAAGACCTAAAATCTAAGTTTAAATAAACTAAATCAAACCCTAGAAATAAATCCGGTTCAATTGAACCAAACCAACCCAAACCGGACCGGTTTAACTAAACCTAACCCAAATTCTTATTGGGTCGGATCCGGGCCCAAAACTCAGACCAGACCCATTAACCCGACCCGCACCATTTGCCTAACGGATCGGGTCGGGATCCCCATCCGCCCGACCCGAACCCGACCCAGAACCCTTTCTTCTCCCCCGACCCTATGCCGCTTCGTCTCCGCCGGCCGACCCGCCGTGGCGCCTCGCCTCCCAGCCGCTCCGGCTCCCCCGCAATGCCCGCCGCTCCGCCTCCCATGCCAGCAACTGCCACCGCTTCTTCTCCTCTCTCGCCCTATAAAACCCCCCCGCTCCGTCGTCGTCCCCGTCGAACCCTCTGCCCTAGCTCTGCCCCCGCTCCGCCGCCCTCTCCTCCTCCTGCTTTCCTTCTCCACCGCTGTCACCCCGCTCCGCCGTCGTCATCTCCTCCGCCGACGAACTCCCAGCCCCGCTCCGTCGTCTTCCCCAATGCCACCCCCCGCAGCGCCTCGAGCGGCCTTCTTCCCAGTGCTCCGCCGAGAACAGAACCTCGACCCCCACCCGAGCAGCCACCGGCGCCATCCCCGAGCGCCTCCGCCTCCGTCAGCGCGCTGTCCCACCGACGAAGCTCCGGCCAGCTCCGCCGCTTCCGACGATCGAAGCCCTAACCCTAGCCGTGTCCTACTGTGCTGTGTCACGGTGTGTCGTGTCGCCCCGCGGATACGAGAAACCCCATTCTGTGTAGCCCTGTTCAGGTACCCTTTTCTTCCTCCTCGTTGCCTTGTTTTCTGTTCCGTGTGTTATGACGCGAACCCTGCATGACCCTCTCGATGCCCGTACAACCCGCTTGGTGTGTCGCGTCCTGTGGTGATCGCGAACTGCGATCCAAATATAGGAAAATATTAACCCTGTTTTCTCCCGGAACTGAGTGCGCCCCGCTAAACGGGACGACTTGGTTGAGTGCGATCTTTATCGAAAGGTGCATGCCGTTGATACGGACGTCTGGGATTTTGCAGAAGTTGATTTGGATGTGCGTGCACACCGGAATCAACGCATATCGCCGACAACGTCCCGTATCGGCCTGTTTTGGATCTCGTTGTAACTTCGTGTACACACGTCGGATCGAGACGAAACTTGCGCCATCGGACTCGTAGCAATACGCTGGTCCTGTGACCCATATTTTGTTCAATTCTGAGAACGTTGACAAAATTACGTATCGTGGGCCCCGTGGCTACACTTGACGGGCAATTTTTGTGATCGGCTCATCGAAATCCAGTTCTGGAAGTTCTGTTGGGTTCATATCATGGTTCTGGACTTATTGACACTAAGTTTAACGTATTTAGAGACCATTGTTCCTAACACATTTTTCGGTGCGAAGCGGCCCATATATGGACCCTGCTTTGACCAAAAACTGTCATTTTTGTCCCTGTATCCAAATTGGACTCAAGGATAGGCGTTTCTAGCTATTTGATATTTTCTGAACCTGATGGTGATGTCTATTTCAGCAACCAGAGGAGTACCAGCAAATCCTACTGAGACCAGAGCTATAGTTGGAACCAGAACCCCAGGCAAGTGTACCTTGCCAACATTGTAGTTTTGTTACTTATTTTCTTGACTTAATTAATTGTTGTACATGCTTAACCTAGGACCGTATGACTTACTTAGCGTTTGAATAATATTCGGGTGCCAACACCGTACGCGAAGTTGTGTAACGTCACCAAGAAGTGGATATCGACACCCTTTACATTCTCGTGCTTGCAATATCAAGTACGTTATACCCAGGACACCTGACACTATTCATGACACAGAATCTTCCTGAGATATTCATGGTGATTCTGTATAAGATACAAGTTTATGACATATACTTTATTCATATGCTTAGATCTTATTTTGACTTGTTGCATTAGTTTTGATCTTGCGTGTCATGGACATGAGATATCATGAACTGTGACATAAGATTACATTCGGTGGGAAGAGATTTACCATACAAAAGGATATATATATATATATATATATATATATATATATATATATATATATATATATATATATATATATATATAATACTTTAATGGAAGTGCCTTAGACTCTGACACAGAGCTTTGGTACCGTACTGGCCCTTCGAGATATTACTGCTATGGGTTTCTCCGACACAGATCCTATAGTAGTCTCAACTCGAATATGACTAAAACTCTCACTTACATATCACTTACCTGGTTATATATAGTTTACCTTATTATTTCATTTATTGCTGCACTGTATTTATTTTGGCATGAGTTATTTTGTACCTTGCTATGTCCCCTGAGGACCTGGATCTGGATTATGTCCCCAGGGTTACCAGAGGATATCTATCCTGAGGTGTACGGAACATGAGCACTTCTCGGAGCAGTACCAGAACCTGAGGACGAGGTGATCGCTGAGGATTTTTCCTGAATATCTGCTTCCTCTATGCTCAGTCTTGATGAAATTAAAACTCTTATAATTCTTGTTTAAGTGAACACTTGTAACAGACTTATTATCGGGTTGTTCCCCGATTTTATTTACTTATGACTGATGATATTTATTTCCTTTTTGTTGATATTGCTGTATTTATTCTGTGGATGAGATTAGTAGACCCTTATTGTTGTATTACAGCTTAAGTACGCCCTGATGGATTCATTAAATTGGGTTTGTCCATCGGTGTGTGCTGCTGGCCATTGCCACGTGTCTAGTCCCTCGATATTTTAGTACTGGGGCGTGACATAGTTTTTGTGGTGGCCCATGCAGGTCAACGACTAAATTGCTTCGGTTTCAACTTAGGGACCAAGCAGGCCTGCAATAAAAATAGGATAAGGATCTCATCCACTTGTTTGATTCGTTCTTGATATCTATATCGGATTCAAATTAAATTTTTGACTTGCATCATGTCTTGATTCCTGTGCGCCTCTTATAGTTTATTTTTTATACAGAGTAATGGATTCGCGAGCAAACGACAAAACTCCAGCAAGAACACCAATAGGTGTTGTAGCCACCTACGGAGAAGATGAAGTGACGCCCCTTAGTGGAGATCCCTCAACCCACCGAAGCATCCAAGCAGATCAGCATGCCTCTAGATTTTGGCGTGATGACATCCCACCACCTCCGCAGTTCGTTCCACCAATGCCTGTTTTTCACCAGGATAAGTCATGGATGGGCAGCAAATGTTTTAAATGTTCTACGCAATGATGTATGCCCAGCAACAAGTACAACACGAGGCTCAATGTCGTGAGGCGGATTACTTGAGGAACAGCCTAGTAACTGCACTGGAGCAGGCCAACCTACCAGCTCGACGGCCAACGATGGGTTCTATCACCAATTTTTGCCAGCTGAAGCCCTGTACCTTCTCAAGCAAGGAGGAGCCCACAGAAGTTCATGAGTGGCTCACCAACACTCAACATCAATTAGAAGCAGCTGAGCTTCCACGGGAACGTTGGATGACTGCCGTCAGAATGCAATTGACGGGCAATATACATCACTGGTGACTATTTGAGGAGAGACGGCTCGGACCAGACCGAGTCACCTGGGAAGAGTTCTCCAGACTCTTTCAAGAGATATACATTCCAGCTATCGCTCGATCAGAACTGCGGGACAAGTTCAATCGCCTCACTCAGGATACTATGACGATTGAAGAGTACAACGCAAAATTCATTCATCTTAGTCGCTTCGCCCCTACCTTGATTCCGATAGAGGAAGAGAAGGCTGAGAAGTTCTTTGATGGACTAAACTTTGAGCTACAAAGAATGATCGGATCCGTTGCACCTACTTCGTACACGGACGTCCTTGCTGCAGTTCGACGTATGGAGCGTGTCACTAGGCGAGAGTCCAACCTGAAGAGGTGTCACTACCACGTTCCGAAAATAGGGGTATTTTTGACTTTTTATAATTATTAATATTGTGGTAGTTACATTAAATGATTTCATGAATAGTATATTTAATTTAAGTAATTGTATGAGTGTGTACTTAAATATATTATATTATAATATACAGTGTTCATTAATATTTGAGCTGGTAGACTTGACCTAGAGGCCCACTAGATGAACACCGACCAAAATATAGGGTTATGAATTTAATTTATATTATTTAGGATTTAATTATTGGAGGTAGTAATTAATTACCGTAATTTATTTAATTGTTGCACCTTACCGTTGCTTCGATATTTGGAGCGCTACCCTAGCTTTTGCCTTCCAAAAATTTTTACAACCTTGCCCTAGACATGGCCGCCTTCCATTCTGACCTTTTTGTAACTCATAATTATGCTCTCTTGTGCTTCATTTTAGCTGCACAATAATCATCGCGGATGTTAATTTAATTTCTAAATAAATTCTAACTTTGTATCGTTGTGCGTTTCAATCGAAATTGGAGGCAATTTTGACCCATTTTTCGTGCAACCCAAATTAGCATAATATTCTGTTCTGAGTCTTCTTCACTAATGATATTTGTGACCCGACCTAAATTTTGTCCCATGTACTCCTAATTAATTTTAGAACACAGCTTACATTTATTTCTAATTAAATTGAGGATACCATTTTGACTGATTCCGTTAATCCCGATTTAATTCCAGTACCCTATTAATTAAGCCCATACCAAACCCTACAAAACACCAAACACCAAATCGCCCACCAATTTTTTATTATTTTCTGTGTTTGTGTAAATACCCAAATTTAAGGGGGCTAATTTTCAAATATTGTATTAGGTGTCAACACCCCATTGGTTCAAACCAATGGAGAAGCCCAACATTGACTAATCAACCGAACCCTCATCCTTACATGAAGGATTCCTTTATAACAAATCTAGACCACCGATTTAAAATGGGTGCATCATCACCATTCATTTCCCTCATACCTCTTCCTATTTAATGTCACATCACCTCACCCTTCCCAAGAAAACCCTAATCCCCAAACCTAGGGAAGCCCCCATCTCCCTCACTCAACCGTAGCCACCCTCTTTCCTACATTTTTTCATTTTTTTCCTTTTCTCTTTCTCTTCTTCTTCTCCTTCATTTTTGAATTTATTTGAAGGGGGAAATCATCCATACTGTTCATCAGTCCCGAGCCGACCCCCTGGCCCTCAGCTCTGGCCGACCCGCCGGAGCATCACCTTACTCCGACCGCTCTCAGCATCTCCTCTGTCTCCTCCCTGCACAGTCGGCCAACCCAACTCCCTTCCCGGCTGTGCCACCACCATCATCACCATCTCCATTGCCATCAACCGAGACCCAAGCCCCACAGCGCAGCCGAGCTTCTTCCCTGCTGCTCCTCCCCTCTTCATAACTCCGGCGAGCTACCACCCGGAGCTCCACCATCACCACCACCACACGACACCTTTTCTTCCCCGGCGGCCAACTGAACTCCATCAGAACCACCCTCAGCTGCATCCCCGGCGGCCTCCGGCTGCACACGAATCACCACCATCATTGTCATCCTTCCTCCTCATGCATTCCCTCCTCCCATTGCTTCTACTCCGGCTGCCCCGCTGCAGTAGGACCACCTCGACCACCTCCCTCTGTTCTTCCCCCCTCCGTTCACCACCACCACGAATACCACCACCACCACCATCATCATCATACTCCGGCACCACCACCATCCTCATCACCTATCACCACCACCCGAACTACTACCACCACCACACAGCCCTCCTCGGTCAGCTTCCCTCCGGCGAGCAGAACCCAGCCTCACCGTCGAGCCACCCCCTGTGAGACCTCTCCCTCTCCCTCCTTCATTAGTATATAAATATACATATAAATACGTATTTGTGTGTGTATGTGCGTATATGTGTATATGTGTATGTGCGTATATGGTATATGTGTATTTTTAATTAGTATATATATACATATATATATATATATATATATATATATATATATATATATATATATATATATATATATATATATATAGTATATTCTCAAATTAGTATATATGTACATACATAGTATATGTTAGTACATGTATTAATATATTTTAGTACGTATATTAATACATATTTTTGGTATATATATATATATATATATATATATATATATATATATATATATATATATATATATATATATATATATATATATATATATATATATATACCTATATAAATATATGTATGTATTTTTGGTATAAATATATATATTTATTTTGGTATATAAATCTATATATATATATATATATAGTATATGTTTGCTAAACTTGGCATATATATTTTTAGGACATATAAATATAGTATGTTAAATTCTATTTAGTATATAGACATATATATATACGTATTGTATATCTCTTTCCATAAAATATGTTTATATATATATACAAGTATTAGTTTTATTTAAAGTATATATATACATATATCTATTATTGTAATTAATGGATATTAATATATATGTTAGTTAATGATATATATATATATATATATATATATATATATATATACTAGATGACCCGAGTGTAAATACGGATACCCCGAAACTGCACATGACCTATGACCCTGTGAACTATTAGCAGACTACTGTAGAAGCATGAAAAATACGCTGGATAGCTCTACGAAGCATCGTTGCAAAGCAGCGTAAAAAGAGGACTTCAGAGCCTTCAACGTGCAATCAGAGCTTCTCCGCCAAGCGCAGCGTGAAATATAGGCTCGAGGACCATCCGCGTAGGGCAGTATATCCAGGCTGCTTCAGCGTAAACAGGGTGCTTCATCGCCTTTATGGCGTAAAACTCATCCTCTTTCAATGCAGCATTAAAGTGTACGAGGGACGCTTCGTATTCCCTATAATGAACCTGTTAGATCCTGCAATGAACCTGACGTCTCGACTTCTGACAAAGGGATACTGCTCGACTACCCAGGCGACGGCTATAATGATGGCGCGGCACTGCAACCCAGGCTGTCATTTACTGCCATTTCCCTTGCGTAGACCGCTTTTATGAACACAGAGGAATACGCTGCCTAGTTTTACACAGGCAGATGAGAGCTCCTTACGCTCCGCGGAAGACAAACTGCCTGACACGTCAAAAGCTGTACTCCATATGGGACTCGAGGCGCTTCTATGTATTTAATGTACAGGGCGGTGACAGGCCCTTAAGGCACGTCTCTGCAATTAATGCATCGAATACTGACAGATGCCTGAGGCACGTCTCTGCGTTTGATGCACAGAAGGGTGGCAGACCTTCAAAACATGCCTCTGCATTTAATACGCAGGATGATGGCGGATCTCCATATTTAATGCAGGAGATTTGATTAAATATCACCGAACCGTCGTTTAGTGATATCCCCTTTGTGAGAGTTGCTCCTACGCATACAAGGGAATACGCTGCCTAGTTTTGCACAGGCAAACATGAGCCCCTTACGCTCCGCAGAAGACGAACAGACTGCCACGACAGCGGTTACTCTTCACACAGGGTTTAAGGTGCGTATCTACATTTAATGCGCAGAATGATGGCAAATCTTAAAGACAAGCATCTGAATTTAATGCACAGGATGGGGGCAGATCTCTGCATTTAATGCAAGAGATCTGATTATCTCCAAGAGCCATAATTCCGGCTAAAATATCCACATCATCACTCTGGCACGTTACGCAGCGGCTTCTACGCCTATTCAGCTTCGGTGCCTGCTCGGCTTCTACGTCCATTCAGCTTCGGTGCCTACTCGGCCTTCTGTGCCTACTCGGCTTCTACGCCCACTCGGCCTCTATGACCACTCGGCTTCTACGCCTACTCGGCCTCTATGACCACTCGGCCTCTATGACCACTCAGCTTCTACGCCCACTCGGCCTTTATGACCACTCGGCTTCTATGCCTATTCGGCTTCTATGCCGGTTTGATAACTATTTAGCTTCTATGCCATGGTGACAAATATTGGCTTCTATGCCAACCTCTTCTACACGAGGGATACCTACCTACGTGGCTTTTACGCCGTGATCTTCATAGAGATTATACGTGTTTTGTCCCTTAGTTGGACTCGCGTCACACGCTCATTTAAAGGATCATCTATACGCAGGCATTGGTTATTTTAACCGTTGTGTAAAAGGGTGCTGTACTTTCCACTACTCAGTTTTTACACCGATTGAGTGGTCACTGTCACTAAAACTCTATAAATAGAGACCTCTATCAACAGAGGACAAGGGAGAGAAGAAGGAGAGAATTGGTCGAAGAAATTGGTCGAAAAATTGATCAAGAGATCCAGTACCAGATCCAACGGCCGAGAGAGAGAGAAAGAGAGAGAGAAGAGAATCCAGAGTTCAGGCAAAGGGAAGGGATCGACGACTTTAGCATCAGGCATCCACCCTCTTCAGCAACCCTCGAAGCTGCTACCTGTCTTCCACGGCACTTCTTCAACATCGTGTGGTCCAAGGGCTAAAGTGATCGACTACAGATCAGACACCTATAGCAATATTCACCCAGATTAAATAAATTGTACTTAGACATCCTCGTGTAGGATCAAATTTGTACAATCTTGTTTGTAAACATAAAAGAAGGGCGGGTCTTCGTATAAGACCTCATTTTCCGCATTCATCAAATCTTTTCTCGTTTATATTATCCCAAAATAAGATGACAACTCTGCTGGGGACATCTTTCTCTTCTGATGAGGAAGCTATTGCTCAACACGATACGGTATCCGTAGGATCCGTGAAGAAGACACTAGTCGTCCAGTTCGACCAGTCTGCCTACGGAGATATGCTCCAAACAAAGGGCAGCTCTCACTCTCTCTCTGTCCAAAACAACAGGAAGCTACGAAAGGTCTGGATGCCCAAGACATCCTCTACCATTCTTGTGGACTCTCCGATCTCTCCGATCTCTTCGACCAATAAGGTTGTAGCATTGCTCCCTCCGCGCCCTGTGCATAAAATTCAGTTGCCTGTCTCTGACAGAACCGACAAAACTTCTGGCAATGCCTCAGCGCTAACCCAGAAGTATACTTCGCGCTCTGCGCATGAAATTTAGTCTCCCGTCCCTGGCGGAATAGACAAAACTTCTGATAAAGCCTCAGCACCAAATCAGAAGTACAAGACATGCTCCACGCGTAAAACAATATCTGACCTCTACAGAGAACCAGATAATCCCTGTGATCACCGCAAGGGAAAGTGAGCGGCGAACTACTCAACTTCTCGGCCTTTACGCCAGCAAGTTAACAATCTACACGCCCTCCGAATTACGCGAGATGCTGATGGCCGACTGAGGACATCCTCAGCTTTACGCCAACCAGAGCGAAGCTCCAAATTATGCCAGGCGAAGTCCCTAGGCGTAAAGAAGGCTCTAGTTGCGGAAAGATGCCCTCCTCGGGGATTATCCGCCACCCAGATGGCCAACCTGTTGTATACGGGTGGCACAGGGAAGACTATGGTTCCCATCATCCGCATGCCCACCAATGGGAACAGAAGGAACAAGCCATCATCTTCCTCTTCTGCAACTCCTCCTGACCTGTGCAAATATCTAATCCGGAAACGCAAGGAGAGGGGATCTTCCAGCGTGGCTATTATGCCTCCTAGCGAGCACTGCTGTAATAGTCACAGGATTGTAATTAATTATTGCTGTTCTAAAGCAAAACGGCCGATTTTCGACCGGCTGAGCTACTCTCCATCTTTCCTAGAAGAAGAGCCCGCTCATGCATCTGTGAACATGGATTCACATATACCTGGAGGAAGCTCAGACTCAAGACGTCCGTCCTCTAGAACTCCGAGCCAAAAAAAATTCAACATCCTCCTTAGGGACACCGAAGCTGGGGTGTTCCAGAACACTCATTCAAGGTTACGATAACTGACTTCATGCTCTTCTGATTCTGATGCTGGGGGTCGCCAGTCTCCCGAATCAGATACTGAGAGTATAGAGTCAACTTCTGCAGCGACCTATACTCATCCTTCAATGACGCCCAGGGAGATGGGAGTTTATGCCATTGGAGATGAACACGAGGAAGCCTCGCCATCAGGGAACGATGAGCAACGCATTACTACACTAGAGACATCTCTAAAGCAATGCAATCCATGATGGAGAACATGCACCAAATAATGCTAACTCAACAGGCGACTGCTATGGCTCAAACGTTGGTCCCGCCTACTCAGATACGTGTGGGGGTGGACCTGCCACCATCCAACACGATCCAAGAGCCTGCTCTAGATCAAGAGTCAGCTGGTCCTTCACTTCCTCACCGAAAGAATGTACTACCTCCTGCGGGAGTCACGATACAACCAACTCCGCACCATTCCGTGGTCTCGCTACCAGCGGAAAATCCGATACAAGCAGTGCGGGAGTTGAAAGCCCAATTCGACGCCTTGAAGCACAAAGATCAGCTCAAGAAATTGGGAATCAACCAGCCATACCCAGCTATCTGGGAAGAGGTCCCTTTTCCTCCGAGGTACAAACCTCAGACTATGGCCCTGTTCGAGGGAAAAACATCACCAAGTCAGTACATGAACTATTTCAGTATGATGACGGTGTTGCTACAAGGGAATGACGCCCTCCTCACCCGGGTGTTCAAGGGCTGTCTCTCAGGAGTAGCTTACCAGTGGTACCGCAGCCTGGCAGACAACTGCATTACTTCTTTCGAAGACTTCAAGGCTCTATTTTTCACACGATTCTACAAGGGAGGAATGGTCATGTCTATATCCTCTCTCATCGAAGTCAAGCAGAGGGAAAAGGAGGACGTTCGCACCTTCGTCGAACGTTTTTGCCAAGCCACTTTACAGATGCCTCCAGGAGTTCCAGACTCAGCGTTGGTGGACATTTGTAGGAAGAACCTTCTTCCCGTGATCTCGGTGTTCACAGGACCATATCAGTTCCATGATTGGCCCTCGTTCATCATCTCAGCGGTAGCCGCCGAGGACAACAGTCACAAGGTGTATGACAATGGCATCATGATCTCTACCTCTGACAGAGGCAAGAGGTCATCCCCCAACGGCGACCATCCTTGCAGTTCCAAAGGAAAAAAAGCTCTGGCGATCAATACGTCCACACAGAAGACTGCGGCAACTACGCAGACAAAACTTGGGACTTTCAGGCCCGTAGAGGTATACTCTTTCGATGACGACGATATTTTGAGTATATTCGAGTGTCTCGTCAAAAGTGGCAAAATCACCCTTCCGGAGGAGAGGCGGCCTAGTGAGGCCGGCAGCGCCAACAACCCCAAGTACTACATCTTCCACAGATACGTACACCACCCAACAAAGGCGTGTTACATACTGAAAAGGAAGATCCAAGAGCTGATCGATGCTAAAGCCATCACTCTGTGCAACAGCAAGAAGACGGTCACGGCTAACATGATCTCTCTGCAATTTGGCAATCTGCCTCCCCAAGAAGTATCGGACGGTGTTACACATATTTCTCGGACAACGATGAACATCGTTAATCTCCCTCCGACTAGGGGTCAAAATCACGACCTGTTATCCCTAACTACCCAGAGAGGCGAGATTATGTGGGTTCACCCAGACTTGGTGTCGGAGCTCAAAAAAGAGACTAATGCTACTAAAGCTAAGTCCAGGAAGAACTCCAAATGCAAGCCATGCCATATGGTTACAACTTCTTCGACATCAGACGAAGACGAGATTTTGGCCACAGCAACCCATTCAGGAAAGGCTTACCTCAAGGACTACGGAGTAAGTCAGGAAGATGCACCTGCAGACGCTTCAGCTGCCAAGCCTTCGGAACCAGAGCCCGCCGTACCAGAGGCCGGTCCTTCGAGACCAACTTCGGCGGACAAGGAGAAGCAAAAAGAAGTGCGCTTCGATAAACCTGTAAAAAACATTCAAAACAAAGGTTTAGAGAAGCCGTACAACTTCGACATCCTGGCCCAACTGGCTAATACACCAGCCAGGTTGTCCATCTTCGAGCTACTCAGGCTCTCCCAAGACACTCGTCTAGCCCTGAGTGAAGCATTGATGCAGGCGGATACATACTTGACCCAACTCAAGTCCCCCGACGAAGAACCTGCAGCGTATCCCCGATGCCACAGTGTGATGAAGGTGGTCCCAAACATCACTTTCACTCAAGAGGACATGGTGTTAAAACATAACAGGCATGACAGACCCCTCTATCACACCGGGTACGTTAGTTCCATGGAGGTCGACCGGATTCACATAGATCCGGGATCCTCAATCAGCATCATTCCTCATAGTCTGCTCAGACCACTGAGGATTCCTACCAGCGAACTGGCTTACACCACCACTACTATCGTGGGTTTCAACGCCGAAAGAAGTAAGCCGTTGGGAAAAATTTGCCTGAGGATCCAGATTGGCAACCTCAGATCGGTGGCTACATGCTACGTCATCGATTCAGAGGTATCCTATAACATCCTGTTGGGAAGACCATGGATCCACGACTACAACATCGTTCTTTCGACTCTACATTAATGTTTCAAATATGTAGACGCCCAAGGGACAGTACAAACGGAGGTTGTCGACCTAAACCCATTTAAAAGAGTAGAATCCTACTACTCCGGTGCCGTGTTATACTCTCAAGATTACACGGAAGAGGTGTCAGCGCAAGCAGAGAAGGAATCCCACCGGGAGCCTGAAGAGCCTTCTGCCAAGCAACCTCCGTCAATCAAGGTGAAAGGATGGACTACCCGTCCAAAAGCTACAGAGCCTATGGCTATCCACCTGAACAAGACCAGGTCAGGAAAAGGGGGTGATCCTCTAGTGATCACTCTGAGACAGCAGCCTCCGTCCTTAATCATCAACCTTCGGCGCAACAAGCAGCCGAGTGATGTAAATGCAACCAGAAGTGCGGTTTCTGATAATAATAAAGGACCTCTTTTCCAGTATATCGATGCTCGGATTCCAAATCAGGAATCCTCTCCCCATGACGATATAGAGCCTATAGCACAAAAATTCTTGGCAGCTATAGATTCCTATCATCCGTACATATGGGAAGTGGCATCATCATCCAATGTCACCACGACGTATGGACCACATGAGGATTCTATCTTCATTGTTCCACCTGCCCGCAACGGTCAGCGTTCAATAGTCTTCGGCCGCATGCGCAATGAACAGACTATACAAGAGGATTCCTTTGATGATGACTCTGGTGAAATGCAAGTTCACAGGTACAGTCCTCAAGCCTTGAAGATCATGCAAAATATGGGTTACAACTTGAGGATGGAACCAGGTCTCAACTACGGGAAAGACAGACGAACACCGTTGCTCGGCAATCCCCACTATCAACAAACCCGTTCCGGGTTAGGGTACGCCACCTCCCTTACGACTTCCAAGTCGAACGAGGATATCTTTTCCTCTTTTCAAGACGGCTCATCGCCCTCCGGCTCATCTCATGCCCTCGAGCAAACATTATCAGCAAATATGGTAGCGACGGATTCCTTCGAATCAGACGAACAAGAATTCGAACCATTCGAGAATGACGCTTGGGCTCAGCAAATGGATACACAATGGGAGTTTCGCTTCGAGCAGAGAGAACCTTCCACTAAAGATGAAGTTATCCAGATTGACGTAGGGGATAAACTTTTACCAAAGCCGATATTTATTGGTAACGACATTTCCGAAGAAGAAAGGGAAAAAATTACCCAGCTGATAAAAGAATATATCGACATCTTTGCGTGGAATTATGAGGATATGCCAGGTCTTGATCCAAAGGTGGCTACTCATAAACTCAACATACTGCACGATTCAAAGCCTGTGAAACAGCACCAACGCCGGTTCCGCCCGGACATGATGGACGCCATTGAAGCTGAAGTCAAGAAGTTGATAGCCTGCGGCTTCATCCTTGAAGAATAATATCCCGACTGGGTCGCCAATGTTGTCCCGGTCATAAAGAAGAATGGGAAAGTACGGATCTGCATCGATTACCGAGATCTGAACGCAGTCTGTCCCAAGGATGAGTTCCTTCTTTCCATCACAGACGTCATGATCGATAATATATGCAGTTTTGAACGCATGTCTTTCATGGACGGATTCTCGGGATACAATCAGATCAAGATGTATCCTGAAGATGAGAAGCATACCGCCTTCCGGACACCACTGGGGGTATACTGCTATACGGTCATGCCCTTCGGATTAAAAAATGCTGGGGCTACGTACCAACGAGCTATGAGTGACATATTCCATAAGCATTTACGCAAGACAGTGGAGTGTTACGTGGACGATGTAGCTGTCAAAAGCCACCTCAGGGATAATTACATCCGAGACTTGATGACAGTATTTGAATTGATGCGCCAACATTAACTCAAAATGAACCCTACAAAGTCCTTTATGGGGGTATCTAGCGACAAATTTCTGGGATTTGTTATCACCGCCAAAGGCATTCAAGTGGATCCTGATAAAGTCAAGGCCATCTTAGAAATGCGACCGTCCCGCAATCTGAGGGAACTCAGGGGATTTTAAGGTCGTCTGGCTTATATCCGAAGATTCATATCCAACCTCTCCGGGAGATGCCAGCCCTTTTCTCGTCTTATGAAGAAAGGTGTATCCTTCATATGGGACGAAGCCTGTCAGCAAGCGTTCGGAGATATCAAGCGCTACCTCACTAGCCCGCCAGTTCTGGTACCTCCCGTCATAGGAAGACCATTCGTGCTATATGTTCGAGCAATGGATCATTCTCTGGGAGCTCTTCTCGCACAAAAGAATGATATGGGCCACGAGCGGGCTATTTACTACCTCAGCAGGATGATGGTCGGAGCCGAACACCGGTACAACCCTGTGGAGAAAGAATGCTTGGCTCTGATGTTCGCTATTCAGAAAATGCAACACTATGTCATGGGCCAAACCATTCATATCATCTCCAGGATTAATCATCTTCGGGTACTGATGAGCAAGCCAAGTGTCCTTAATTCCCGACCCGCGACTTGGGCGATGTTATTAACGCCATATAACATGGTGTACGTCCCTCAGAAGTCCGTCAAGGGCCAAGCATTGGCTGATTTTCTAGCTGCTCATACGATCCCGGAGGCCTCCAAACTGTACGAGGACATTTTTGACGAAGTTGCAGAGTGTAATTCCGCAACGGAAGGCGATGCATGACAACTGTTCTTCGATGGCGCCTCCAGGACTGGTCCCAGGGTAAACGTGGTTTCAGGAGTAGGGATCGTGTCACTACCACATTCTGAAAACAGGGGTATTTTTGACTTTTCATAATATTTAATATTATTGTAGTTATAATTAATTAATTGCATGAATAATATATATTATAAATTAAATAACTGTGTGATGTGTACTTTAATATATTATATTATAGACAGTGTTCATTTGTGTTTGTGATGGTAGACTTGACCTAGAAGCCAGTAGATGAGTACTTGTCGGAATTATGGAATTTTGAGGTTAATTGTTTTATTTTAGAATTAATTTATTGGAGGTGTAATTAATTACCGTATTTTATTTATTTATTTGCGCATTGCCTTTGCTTCGATATTTGGAGCAGTATCTTGACTTCTGTCTTCCAACAAATTTCACAATCTTGCCCTAGACATGCCCGCTTTCAATTTTGCTATTTTTGCAACTCATAATTTTGCTCCATGTGCATTATTTTTGGCCGCACAAAAATCATCGCGGACGTTATTTAATAAATCCCTATTTTTCATCGTTGTGCGTTCCAATCGAAAATTGGAGGCAATCTTGACCTATTTTTCGTGCGGCCCAAATTAGGGTAATATTCTGTTCTGAGTCTTCTTCATTATTAGTATTGATGACCTGACCTGATTTTGGTCCCATGTACTCCTAATTAATTGTTGAACACAATTTGCATTTATTTCTATTTAATTTGAGGATACCATTTTATCTGATTCTAAAATCCCAATTTAATTCCAGTGCCCTGCTAATCGAGCCCATACCAGTCTTGCAGTGCCCCTGACCCTACAAAACACCGACCCCGAATCGCCCGCCAAATTTTCGTCATTTTATGTGTTTGTGCAATTTTCCAAATTTAAGGGGGTTAAATTGCAAATTAGCATTTTGTGCCAACAACCAATTATTTTAACCAAGGAGGAATCCTTAATATTTTAATTAAACCTCACCCTAAATCCCCCACGAATTATTTCCCTCATGTTTAATTTGGACCACTCAATTAATTGGGTGCATCCACAACCCTCCATCACACCCTCTCTCTCTCTATTTAATATCTTGTACCCTCAAACCCTAATCCCAAGAAACCTAGAAAACACCACCACCTCACAAGCCCCCACATCCTCTCTCATACGTATGTAGCTTCTTTTCTTCTCCTCTTCCCTTCTTCTTCTCTTTTCTTCTTTCTTCTCCTTCTTCCTTCCTCCTTCTTCTTTAAATTTTCTTTCATTTAAAATTTCAAAAGGAGATAAGGGGGGGAAACTTGAACTGTTCACAACCTCCCCCCATACTGTTCAGTTTCTGGCGGCCATCTTCCCGCTGGTTGGCTGCTGCTGCATCACCATCACCATCTCCCAGCCGATCCTTCGGCGGCCTACATCCCTCCGGCGGCCCGGCAATCTGTCCGCCTGCGCTCCCCGGCTGATCCCCACATTACTCCGGCCATCAGTTCAGCCAGCCTGCTCCCATCACCACCACCATCAACCATTCCTCCCCCGGCCGAGCTTGCACCCGGCGGCTGCTGCACCACCCCCTGCGCGCGACGACCGCCCGTCCTCCCGTCCGGCTCCCCTTCTGCTGCTGCTTCTCCACGTGTACCCCGCTCCGGCTGTTCTCCGGCCGTATTCCGGCCACCCAACTTTACACAGTAAGTTTTTCTTCTTCACCCTCTTCCTTCTCTTTATATATATATATATATATATATATATATATATATATATATATATATATATATATATATATATATATATGTATATATACATATGTATATACATGAGTGTATATATATAATATGTATATGTATAGTAGGTATTTAATTAATGTGAATATAATTGTATATTGTTAATCAATGAATAAGTATATGTAAATATTAGCATGTATATGTATCGCATTAAATTAATTAATGTATATACTAGTATGTGTTTTGTATATATTAAATGTATAGTATAGTGTATGTATATATATACGTATGTATATATATATATCTAATGTATATATATATATATATGATTGTTTATATATTTAATTAATGTGAAAATTAGTATATGTATTTAATTAAATTTGTATATATATATGTATATATACATAGGTTTATTTTATGACATTTATTTAATAAAAGTATATGCTAGTATAATTTAAATTTGTGTGTTAGTAGGTACTAATATCAGTGAAGGATATAATTATATTGGTATATATATCTATATACATATTGGTATAGGTATACTCTAGTATGTGTGTATTGATATATATATATATATATATATATATATATATATATATATATATATATATATATATATATATATATATATATATATACATGTATACAGGTATATAGTATATTTTTGGTATATGATACATAAATATAGAAATAACAAATGTATATTTTTTCACTAAAACATATATATGTATATATGTATATTCTTAAATATAGTTATGCATAAATGTGTTATGTATAATTATAGCATATAAATATATATATCTATATACTTCTATTAGTGTCAATACACTTATATGTATTTTGTACAAATTACTGATAGGCTTATATAGGTATATATATTATATACGTATTATTGACATAACCATAAATACATATTAATTTAATTGTGATATGATTATAGGACTGTTGGTTTTACCCAGGGGATACTCTGGAACAGGACATCCATAAATACCAGCTAAGGACCCAAGGCAAGTATATTCTCTGATAATTTCCAATTCTTTGATAATTTCTATAAATTCAACAATCATGAAATATTACGACACTGTGCTACACGGACTAGTATAGCTTGGATCTGCAGTCATGAGATGTTACCTTGATTATCGTATTGACATTGTACACGACATGTATATTAGACATCGTACATGATAGACTTGACTTGCTCGTGTATCGTGATGTGTCATGGTTGGATCCACAGTACTAGTTGGGGGCGGGGAAATTGCTAGTGAGAAATATGATCAAATACCTATCGTACAAGTTTATATTATTGGTGTTAATCATTCGCCTCACGCATGATTAGCCAGGCCATGTAGCAATCGTACAAGTTCCAAGCCGATCACATTTCAAAACTACAATTTCAAACACTTAGAATAGTTACAATTCTCTATTTTAGATCATATACTACATCACCCGTATATGATACTGTTCCTTGTTCTTTTTATTTCCATACATGCACTGACTGTATCATATTGCTTATTGCCTGTCTCTTTACATTGCCTGTCTCTCTTAAATTGCCATCGTATTTATTTTACTATCTTCTCAGTAGCTAGCATGACATATTTTATTGTATTATAGACATTATCAATTAATGGAACTGTTATTTGAGAGTGTTGCTTTGCTCCTTCCTGACTGGAAATATTTTTCCAGACTATGCCTTAGAGGACCGCTGTCCGACACTTTATGGACCATATAGTGAGTAGCTGCAGACTTGGTAGTTTAGTTGTGATTCTGGAAGGTCTAGCCGGAATTATTATTTATTGTTAGTTCTTTAAGTAGACTATTTGGTACCGGATTTGTCTCCGACATTTTGATGATTCTTGGATATTGTTGAGTTAGAATATTACTTGTGGACTTGTGTTGTGTTTAATTTTAGTTTTACTATTCGAAATCTTATCGTGCTGTAATCCTGTGATTGAGTATGTGTTCATCTTATTTGTGACATCCGTGCCTCCTAATGGAGATTGGATGCTTGCGTGACATTAGTTAGATAGTATCAGGACCTTGACAGCGTTCTACCGCCGATGCTGCGGCGTAGGCTGGACGTACCCACGCACTCGTGCCCCTAAACCGGGTGCGGGTCGTGACACATTTTTAGTGGTAGCCCATGCAGGTCAGACTTCGCTAGTTGTGCGATGTCGTAGTAGTGTGGCATCTTTGTTACACTATTGCGTGCCTGCTATAAGACATAGGACATAGGATACTAGGATGAGAGAGGATACTCAATCATAGATTATTTGAGAGATTCCTGGGACGACCCTTGAGAATCTCATTATAAATTTCCAATTTTGAATCCTTCGTTTTGTTTCCGTCCGTCCTTACTCATTGATATTGAATTTGATTATTGTTGATCAATTATTAAAATTTAATTCTTGGTATCGTTGTTGAGTTGATTTCATATTGAGATGAATTTTACGGACTAGAATTTACGGTATCATCTGATGACATATATTGATAAGGACAGTGAGAAAGATAAAATGTCTACTTTGGTTATGGAACCTAGAGTTTATCGCAGCCATTCTAGCTGTCGTGACGAGAACGTAGGAACCAGACTTGGATGTACATACTGTAGTTATAAAACTTAGAGTCTCTCGCAGCCATACCGGTTGGCGTGGCGAGGATTCTAGATGACATGATTATAGGGTTGCATACCTTAGTTACGGAACCTGTCGTTTATCGCATCTATGCTTACTGGCGTGGCGAGGATTCTGTGTCATGATTTCTGACAGACGTGTATGATTATCAGGTTGTATCTTAAATTGGTTCTTAAAGTATCATCTCAAGCCTTACCTATTTCTGTTATTCCAGGACTTTGTTCCATCGTTTCTTTTCTTTACTAGCAGTAAAGATACCTTCCGTCCTCAATCCAGTTCTTTTGAGCTCATATTCTCTAAGGATTCCTTGTTAAAATTTCCAATTTAAATCATTCCTTTGTCCGTCCATTCTCACTTATTGATGTTGAATTTGATTGTTGTTAATTAGGTATTAAATTAGGATTTTGGGTTCATTGTAGAGTTTGATTTCATATCAAGATGAATTTACAGACTGATTTATGGTATTATCTGATAATGCATGTCGATGAGGACAGCAAGGGAGATTAACACTAGGGCTATTGGACTACTAGATATGGATTCAAATTATAATTTGAAGCTTGAAAATGAATTACATTTTTGAATTTTGAGAAGATTGAGATATTGTTATTAAAATTTTATTTTGAGGAATTCAGATTCAATTTGATGAACCTAGACAAGCTATAAGGATTTTTGGAATTGATAAAATTTTCATTTCAGTATTTAGATAATTGGTCTTGAGGAAAGTATATGCAATTTTACTTTAAAATTTATTCGAGGAGTTATTTTGAGGAATTTTATTTGAGGATAAGATTTTATAGTGGGAGAGATATATTAGTATATAAGTAGGTGAGGTGCATGTGTAAGGATCTGTTGGCTTGAGCATGATTGAGATCTCACTGCCAACTGACTTGGGTGTCAATCTAGGATGGTATTAGAGAGAGCAGTACTTAGTATAGTGTGTTGCAATTGATATGCACTTGAGTGACAAGAATAACTAGTATCAACTATTGCAGTAGGTAAGGAAGCTAGCAGTGAGTATGCTTGTAGTAGAGTGTGGTACCTAAAGAGATAGAGGTATCAAACTTTACATGCATCATTTGACCTATGATTATGTTAGAGATAGAAGATACTGCAAGTAATATGTTAGCAGGTTCTTTCTTTTCTTTTCTCATGTTCTTTTTGTCTTCTGATTGATTGATTCCTTAGTACAATAGTTGTATGCATGATTTCTTGTTATAATATAGTTAGTAGTACCCCTGATACAGAGACTGCAATACCATGACAAAAGATACCATGATCATACATATTTCCCTTAGGTTGCATGTTGTATGGTTGTAGGTAGAATTCTCTTAGACTTTGATTGTTGAGGATTTAACTGTAGTAAAGATTAACGAAGAGGTTATGACTTGACAAAGAGAGACAAGGTGCCTTAAATTTTGAGGAAAAATATTAAATTAAATAAAGAGTTGGGAATTTAATATGGCATAATTGAAGTTTTGTTAAATCATTGATTTTTAAGAAGATTATGAAATGATTGAATTTATCATTGAATTTGAGGACTTTAAGAAGGCCATCGATATATTTATTGGACTGCAAGTCATGAACTTGTATCTTGAATATTGTATTGGAGGTTTCATAAGTATTACATCGTTGCATATTATGTGGAAAAAAAAATCGAGGGATAAGAACACAAATGGATTAGTGTTAAATTCAAATTTGGGACGAGATTCAATTTTAGAAATATGCATTGATTGGATTTCAATTAGAGGATTGAATATTAAATTCTTGTATTTCGTTATTAATTTAAAATTTTGGAGGATATTGTGATAAGAATGGGATTTAATTTATATTTGAAGATTTTTAGGGATGTGATATTATAGAATTTTGAAAGAAAAAAAAATATTATTGTGAAATAACAATATGGAGTAGTTCATGATTATATGATTTGATGAATTTAATTTTGATGGTAGTAAATAAATAAATAAAACAATCGAGGATTTAAAAATTTTGAGGATAAACATTGATTTAAATAGAGGGTTAAGAATTTAACATGGCAGGATTTATGATGTATTAATTCCAGGAAGGATATTATATGATTGAGGTTATCATTAGAATTTGAGAAAATTTAGAGAGATTATCACTATAATTATTTGATTGCAAGTTATGGAAATTTTAAAATGTTATATTTGGATGTCGCATTTGGAGAATCCTTAAGTATCGTATTGTCGAATATTTTGAGGAAGGGGAAATCGAGAAATAAAAAATTTGATGGACTAATGTTTGAATTCAAAACTTGTGGGACGAGATTTCATTTTATACTTGTGCATTGAAAAATCAAATTTAAGGAGTGAATATTAAATTCCGAGTATTGAATTATTAACAAAAACTTTCAAGGAAATTTTTGATGGACTTTGATTTTACTTTGAGGAATTTTCAGGTTATACAACAATTTTAGAATTTTGAAATTACGAAAGGACATTGTGGATTATTAAAAGATTTTATGGATGATAAATTTAAATTTGAGGGAAATAATAATGTGTATGAATAAACGCTACCTTGAGGATTTTGAATTTCGAGGACGAAATTCTTTTAAGGTGGGTAGACTTGTCACTACCACATTCTGAAAACAGGGGTATTTTCGACTTTTCATAATATTTAATATTATTGTAGTTATAATTAATTAATTGCATGAATAATATATATTATAAATTAAATAACTGTGTGATGTGTACTTTAATATATTATATTATAGACAGTGTTCATTTGTGTTTGTGATGGTAGACTTGACCTAGAAGCCAGTAGATGAGTACCTGTCGGAATTATGGAATTTTCAGGTAAATTGTTTTATTTTAGAATTAATTTATTGGAGCTGTAATTAATTACCGTATTTTATTTATTTATTAGCGCATTGCCTTTGCTTCGATATTTGGAGCAGTATCCTGACTTCTGTCTTCCAACAAATTTCACAATCTTGCCCTAGACATGCCCGCTTTCAATTCTGCTATTTTTGTAACTCATAATTTTGCTCCCTGTGCATTATTTCTGGCCGCACAAAAATCGTCGCGGACGTTATTTAATAAATCCCTATTTTTCATCATTGTGCGTTCCAATCGAAAATTGGAGGCAATCTTGACCTATTTTTCGTGCGGCCCAAATTAGGGTAATATTCTGTTCTGAGTCTTCTTCATTATTAGTATTGATGACCTGACCTGATTTTGGTCTCATGTACTCCTAATTAATTGTTGAACACAATTTACATTTATTTCTATTTAATTTGAGGATACCATTTTATCTGATTCTAAAATCCCAATTTAATTCCAGTGCCCTGCTAATCGAGCCCATACCAGTCTTGCAGTGCCCCTGACCCTACAAAACACCGGACCCCGAATCGCCCGCCAAATTTTTGTTATTTTTTGTGTTTGTGCAATTTTCCAAATTTAAGGGGGTTAAATTGCAAATTAGCATTTTGTGCCAACACCCAATTATTTTAACCAATGAGGAATCCTTAATATTTTAATTAAACCTCACCCTAAATCCCCCATGAATTATTTCCCTCATGTTTAATCTGGACCACTAAATTAATTGGGTGCATCCACAACCCTCCATCATACCCTCTCTCTCTCTATTTAATATCTTGTACCCTCAAACCCTAATCCCAAGAAACCTAGAAAACACCACCACCTCACAAGCCCCCACATCCTCTCTCATACGTATGTAGCTTCTTTTCTTCTCCTCTTCCCTTCTTCTTCTCTTTTCTTCTTTCTTCTCCTTCTTCCTTCCTCCTTCTTCTTTAAATTTTCTTTCATTTAAAATTTCAAAAGGAGACAAGGGGGGAAACTTGAACTGTTCACAACCTCCCCCCATACTGTTCAGTTTTCGGCGGCCATCTTCCCGCTGGTTGGCTGCTGCTGCATCACCATCACCATCTCCCAGCCGATCCTCCGGCGGCCCACATCCCTCCGGCGGCCCGGCCATCTGTCCGCCTGCGCTCCCCGGCTGATCCCCACATTACTCCGGCCATCAGTTCAGCCGGCCTGCTCCCATCACCACCACCATCAACCATTCCTCCCCCGGCCGAGCTTGCACCCGGCGGCTGCTGCACCACCCCCTGCGCGCGACGACCGCCCGTCCTCCCGTCCGGCTCCCCTTCCGCTGCTGCTTCTCCCCGTGTACCCCGCTCCGGCTGTTCTCCGGCCGTATTCCGGCCACCCAACTTTACACACTAAGTTTTTCTTCTTCACCCTCTTCCTTCTCTTTATATATATATATATATATATATATATATATATATATATATATATATATATATATATATATATATATATATATATATATGTATATATACATATGTATATACATGAGTGTATATATATAATATGTATATGTATAGTAGGTATTTAATTAATGTGAATATAATTGTATATTGTTAATCAATGTATAAGTATATGTAAATATTAGCATGTATATGTATCGTATTAAATTAATTAATGTATATACTAGTATGTGTTTTGTATATATTAAATGTATAGTATAGTGTATGTATATATATGCGTATGTATATATATATATCTAATGTATATATATATATATGATTGTTTATATATTTAATTAATGTGAAAATTAGTATATGTATTTAATTAAATTTGTATATATATATGTATATATACATAGGTTTATTTTATGACATTTATTTAATAAAAGTATATGCTAGTATAATTTAAATTTGTGTGTTTGTAGGTACTAATATCAGTGAAGGATATAATTATATTGGTATATATATCTATATACATATTGGTATAGGTATACTCTAGTATGTGTGTATTGATATATATATATATATATATATATATATATATATATATATATATATATACATGTATACAGGTATATAGTATATTTTTGGTATATGATACATATATATAGAAATAACAAATGTATATTTTTTCACTAAAACATATATATGTATATATGTATATTCTTAAATATAGTTATGCATAAATGTGTTATGTATAATTATAGCATATAAATATATATATCTATATACTTCTATTAGTGTCAATACACTTATATGTATTTTGTACAAATTACTGATAGGCTTATATAGGTATATATATTATATACATATTATTGACATAACCATAAATACATATTAATTTAATTGTGATATGATTATAGGACTGTTGGTTTTACCCAGGGGATACTCTGGAACAGGACATCCATAAATACCAGCTAAGGACCCAAGGCAAGTACATTCTCTGATAATTTCCAATTCTTTGATAATTTCTATAAATTCAACAATCATGAAATGTTACATCTGAATCTTTGACACTGTGCTACACGGACTAGTTTAGCTTGGATCTGCAGTCATGAGATGTTACCTTGATTATCGTATTGACATTGTACACGACATGTATATTAGACATCGTACATGATAGACTTGACTTGCTCGTGTATCGTGACGTGTCATGGTTGGATCCACAGTACTAGTTGGGGGCGGGGAAATTGCTAGTGAGAAATGTGATCAAATACCTATCGTACAAGTTTATATTATTGGTGTTAATCATTCGCCTCACGCATGATTAGCCAGGCCATGTAGCAATCGTACAAGTCCCAAGCCGATCACATTTTAAAACTACAATTTCAAACACTTAGAATAGTTATAGTTCTCTATTTTAGATCATATACTACATCACCCGTATATGATACTGTTCCTTGTTCTTTTTATTTCCATACATGCACTGACTGTATCATATTGCCTATTGCCTGTCTTTTTACATTGCCTGTCTCTCTTAAATTGCCATCGCATTTATTTTACTATCTTCTCAGTAGCTAGCATGACATATTTTATTGTATTATAGACATTATCAATTAATGGAACTGTTATTTGAGAGTGTTGCTTTGCTCCTTCCTGACTGGAAATATTTTTCCAGACTATGCCTTAGAGGACCGCTGTCCGACACTTTATGGACCATATGGTGAGTAGCTGCAGACTTGGTAGTTTAGTTGTGATTCTGGAAGGTCTAGCCGGAATTATTATTTATTGTTAGTTCTTTAAGTAGACTATTTGGTACCGGATTTGTCTCCGGCATTTTGATGATTCTTGGATATTGTTGAGTTAGAATATTACTTGTGGACTTGTGTTGTGTTTAATTTTAGTTTTACTATTCAAAATCTTATCGTGCTGTAATCCTGTGATTGAGTATGTGTTCATCTTATTTGTGACATCCGTGCCTCCTAATGGAGATTGGATGCTTACGTGACATTAGTTAGATAGTATCAGGACCTTGACAGCGTTCTCCCGCCGATACTGCGGCGTAGGCTGGACGTACCCACGCACTCGTGCCCCTAAACCGGGTGCGGGTCGTGACAGATCGTCCTAGTCACTCCTGATAAAATTGTTATTTACCGAGCATATTCTCTTAGCGAGTCCTGTTCTAACAATGTGGCAGAATACAACGCTCTACTAATCAGGCTCCAAGTTGCTAAAGAGCTGGGGGTCGAATCCCTGGAAGCCTTCGGTGATTCTCTGCTGATCGTCAATCAAGTCAGAGGAATATATGAAGTCCGGAATCCCGACCTCGTCCCCTATCACCGAGCAACGGTTGAGATAGCCATGACATTCAAAGGATTCTTCCTTGAGTATGTACCTCGGTCTAGGAATCTGGAAGCTGATGCCCTAGCCAGTCTAGCTGCAGATTTAGCTACCCCCATAAGAAGGCAAAATTTGGTAATCCTTCTTAACAGAGACCTATTCTGTGTGAAAAACAACTTTCACATCGAATACAGCTACACGGTGGACACAGATCCTCGCAGAAGAGACTGGAGAAGTCCCTTTATAGATTTCGTAGCATACAGAATCTTGCCAAAAAATCCTAAAGAAGCAATATCTGTCAAAAGACGATCATTACGCTTCTACTTCGACGCATCGTCATAATGCCTATATCGCCGGTCTTATGACGAACTATTATTACGATGTCTCTCTGGTGATGAAGCACAGTGGATTAACCGTGAGGCTCACGATGGCGTGTGTGGGGCACATCAACCCGGTCCTAAGCTACAGGATCGTATCAGGAGAATGGGCTATTACTGGCCTACTATGATCGCAGATGCAATCCAGTATGCCAGACGATGCAGGGCCTGTCAGGTCCATGCAGACTTCATACATCAACCGTCCGAACATCTACATCCTACGGTTGCATCCTGGCCTTTCGAAGCATGGGGTATGGATATCATTGGTCCTATTCACCCGTCTTCTTCCAGAGGTTACCGGTTCATACTGGCCATCACGGATTACTTCTCCAAATGGGCAGAGGCGATCCCTCTTGCTGAGGTAAAGACATCTAACGTGACCAGCTTCATCAAGTATCACGTCATTTACCGCTTCGGGGTTCCCCGAAGGATAATCCATGACAACGGGCCTCAGTTTATCAGCCATGCAGTTCACCGATTCTGCGATAAAAATCGGATACAAAATATGGCCTCCACGGCATATTATCCAGCTGCTAATGGGTTGGCGGAAGCCTTCAACAAAACCATTATCAAACTCTTGAAGAAGTTCGTCTCTTCAAACAAGAGAGATTAGAATGAGAAGCTGGAAGAATGTCTCTGGGCATACTGCACAACGGTACGAGCACCGACAGGTTGCACGCCATTCTCATTGGTCTACGGGAGTGAAGCAGTTCTCCCCATCGAGATTCAAATTCTGTCACTCAGGATAGCCGTGGCCAACGAGTTAACTCAAGAAAAGAATGACCTTTTAAGGCTTCAAGAGCTAGAAGGATTAGACGAGAAATGCCTCCAAGCTCAGCAGCGCATCGCGCTCTACCAAGCACGCATTTCCAGAACTTTTAATCAAAAAGTAAAGGAAAGAGTGTTCAGAGCCGGCGACTAAGTTTTGGCTGTAAGAAGGCCGATGATTCTTACTCACGGGAGTAAAGGCAAATTCTAGCCCAAATGGGAAGGCCCTTACGTGATCGAGACAACATTCTCAAACGGCCCTTACAGGTTAGCCCAGCCTAATGGAGACTTGCTAATGGCTCCTATCAATGGCAAATTCCTGAAAAGGTACTATGCTTAAACCTTCTCTGCTCAAGTGGAATAAGGTGATCTCATTCTTACAAAACAACTTCCAAAACGAAACTAGTTGGATCATATTCTGTCATGTCCATTATAACCTCTGAATAGATTTGCTCTGCTAAAA
Source organism: Iris macrosiphon (assembly GCA_036927795.1). NCBI lineage: Eukaryota > Viridiplantae > Streptophyta > Magnoliopsida > Asparagales > Iridaceae > Iris > Iris macrosiphon. The sequence goes on along the minus strand of JAYESA010000006.1, from coordinate 105,915,168 downwards.
CTTACCGAAAGTATATCACGTCCATACTACCTCTGATATCACTTTTACCCAAACCTGTCATTTATATTCCGAAATAATAGGTCGACAAAGTCAGATAAAAAGCCTCTTTATTATTCCCAGAAAAGAGCAAAAATATATTAAAAAGCAAAAGCAAAAGTACATCATGAAGGGGGAGCGGTCAGGTCGCGAAGCTGCTGCGCTAGTACGGCCATCCTTTCAGTCCCAGAATCCAAGACATCAGCGCGGACCCGCTCCAACCGTGCCTCATCATCTATCAGGAGGGACAGTTCGGCTCTAGCCCGAAGGAGACCGACACGGGCGACTCCTGCACTCGCTAAGTTCTGTTGTGCTGTAACCAGTCGGCCATTCACCACATCTAGACCTTCCGACGACTGAAAAGCGCACTCCTTTGCCTGAGCAAGCTTTGTCTCCAGTTTGCGGACCCTCGCTACATTGCCGTCATGGTCGGCCTGGCACTTCGTTTGAAGGGCGAGAGTCTCCTCCAAGACGACTTTCCCTTTATCAATCTTCGGCTGATTGGTCTCGATGAATTTATTCAGACCTTCCTTCTTTTCAACAAGATGCGCAGTCGAGGAGTCGTATCTGGCCTGGACCAGAGCTTCAATATTGCCTCGAGCTAGCTGCAGGTAATCGTTAATGGGTTGCTCCAAGCCATTAATCATCGCCTCCAGCTTGTCAGCTACCCCGGCATCACCGAATTCCCTGACCGCCTCTATCGAGAACCGAGAGGACCTCTTCAACGACGCAAAGTCCTGCTTCTTTGCCAACACCATTGACATTAGCATTCTCAAAGTGGTGTAGAAGATCCCAGTGTACTGCTCGGTCAGCGCAACTAGGTCCGCATGAACGCGGGGAGTGTCCGCGATGGTGGCGACTTCCCCCCAGGAATCACCACAGACGAGGTCACCATGGCCGTCGCCTCAACAGGAGGTACGACGAAGGAAGAATCACCAATACCGGACAAAGTGATCGGCGTGCTCAAAAGAGGCACTATCGCAATGACAGGCTCGTCCTCCTCTTGAGATATCTCAAGAGTCTCCTCGAATGACAAGCCAGCACCCGAAGAGGTCTCCTCGTCAAAATCAGGTACCTCCGTATCACTACTAGGACCTGACACAGAGCCAATGGGCGCGTCTATATCACCCTCTCCGAAGAGGTCTTCCCCTGAAAAGAAGACAAAAGGAAGTTAATATCAATGTAATATTAATTTTCCCAAAGAAGAGGCATAAAAGACGATATTTACCCCTGGCCGACGGCATATACGTCGCATCTGCAGCCTGTACAGCTAAATTATTTCTTAATAATGCTAGGCGAGCTGTCATACCTGGAGAAAGGGGTCTGCGAACTGACACTGGCAAGTAGTCCTCCAGGTCCTCCTCAAAATCCAACCGAGGTTCATCGGTTGGAATTGTGCTAGGTACGCTCGCAGGCGCGGCAGAAGTCCCTCCCGATGCTGATCCGACTAGATGTATACAGAACTTTATTATACTCAGCCCCGAAGGCGACCTCGTTCCACTACCTGAAGCGGTAGCAGCGACGGCGGCATCCAGCTGAGATTCTCCGACACCACCAGCCGGAACTGTGGAAGATCCCTTTCTAAAAGGCGAGGAACCTCCAATCAAAGAATCGTCCCCAGCACGGGGAGATGCAAGCCCACCTCCAGGAGCATCAATCCCAGGAATCCGGAGAGAACGATTTACCGTCTTCTTCTTCCTCTTACGAGGGGAAGCTTCCTTGGGAGCAAGAGCCCTTCGCTTCCCAGAAACTACCAAAGCCCCGGCAGGCGGAGGTACTTCACCTCTAGGGACCGACACCAGAGGCTCATCCGGGGTAACGGAATCCTCACCCTCGTCGGAAGAAATCGAGGGGACTTTAACTCTTCCCCCAGGCTTGGAAGAGGGCACCCTAAAGCTTCCATGCATATCAAAATCACGATAGAAGGTGTTCGTTGCCACATAGAACTGGGCATACGAATGTAGGATGCGCAGCTCCGTGGAGAGTATAATGACAGGCACAATAAAAATTGCCCTAGTACAGCCCATGATAAAATATTGCCATCCCCGTGCTCCATCAATGAGTCCACCTCTGGACCTGAAGATGGTGACGGCATTGCCCACGTGCAACTGATCATACCCAAATTATCGGACAAACCGACTGGTTAAGTAGGGCTCCAGGAAGCAATGATCTTCGCTTCTGTATAGCAGATGGGATGGTCTAATGCAGACCAACCAGTTAAAAGCTTCGGGAGAAAGAATGGTCTTCTCTCTACCCGAATCCTCGAGTCTAATCCCCGATTAATTGCGATGCACGGGAGGGACGGTGCAGAAAAGCTTCCAACTATGACTGAAGCCTAGCGCCCGCTGACAGTCTATAACCGTATTTACGTTCCAGGAAGACTTTCAGTAGTTCAACAAGAAACTACCCCCCGAACTACTGCCCCCACCGGGAGACATCACCCGGGTGTTATGGAGAATTAACCACCCCATCAAATACAGGTATGGTAATTCTATCCTGGAAAAGCTATCACGCCTAATTTCATCGATGAGCAGCCCGTTAATCATGGCCCTCAGGCCAGCTTGTATACGGCACACCATGGCAGGGAGCAAGCCCAGTCTTGCCCCGAACACCAGACGCACTACAGGCCATAGCGTGTTACGGTGAATGCGGTCCGCAGATGCGACGCCAGGCACTACTACTCGGCGCAGCCATATGGAAAGGAAGCCAGCCAGTTGAGCCTCCCTGGACAGAGGCCTGCAACAGCGCCTCAAATAACTATAGGCCTTAGTGCCTTCAGGATACTTTCATGTCCCTTCGTCGAGGAACCGGTCCGGAGCCCCAGCATCCACAATGAGATCGTCAACTACCTGAGCATTAAGCACACTCAGGGGATTCATAGGCAGATCCTTGCCCTCCAATACCTTCTCCGGCTTAGCAGTCCTGGACCGGTGAAAGAAGAGGTAGGACGTCCATTTGCTGATGTGAGCCAAATCTGAGGGCTCATCATAAAAAGTGGTGCAAGCGAGGTAGTGGCACATCAACTCCTGGTACACTTCCACTACCCGAGGGTCTGAATCCCCCAGCTCCCGGTTCGTGGGAACATACTCTTCGTATGGAGTATCCCCCATCGGCAGTCTTGAGATCTCTGCCATCTCATGCAGGGCCAATCCTAACTCCCCCAGTGGAGTGGCGAAGGTCCCGGCAAGCAAAATATATCGCTCCATCAGTGCCAGAAATAGGTTAGGATTAGGAGGTAACCCAATACTGGTCGCACTCACAGCTGCAAACAGATCGATGTTCTCCAACTCGGTCTGAAAATGCTTCAGGGCCCAATCAACCAAGCGAGCCCATCGAAGGTTTGAAGGGGTGATCCACCCGCCACACCGAGGGTTCACCTTAGGGTATACTCCCCCACGCCCCATAAATCATTACAGAAAGTCGGTAACTGGACCAACTGGATCACCAAACTATCTTCACTAGAGACACTGCCCGGGTACAGCCCCCTGAACAACGTCACAGAGCCAGAAGGGAGGCTGACAAATGACCCCTGGTCAGCTCCTCTCAGATGAAAGATCTTTCCTGGCTTGCCGTGAAGATCGGGGGTCAGCGTCCACGACATCTTCCTGGGATGCGTAGCATGAAAGAAGGCCGAGATGGGGTAGTCTCTCGGCATATTGGGCAGATACAAGACCAAACCCTCGGCAGGGAAAACCTAGAGTTCTCTCTTGGGCTTTGTTTGGGACTGCTTGTCAATCATGTCCTCGAAGAGGAAAGTCGGCTTCAGGTATTGCTCCCCATCTACGTACGTTAGGGGCTCCCTGTTGATCATGCTCAGCAGCATTCGCTCGCCCTGAGCCGATATCAGAATTGCCCTTCTTTCGGGATACTGGGGCCCGGAGATAGGAAATGTCACGTGTGACAGATCCTCCAAATAGTTGGAGTGCAGCATCCCGGCGGCAGAGCCCATCACTTCAGCCAGCGGAGACTCATGCAAGTTAACTGTAAAAGCACAGAAGAAACACGCCAGTTCCAAACTAGACATTTCGGTACTTGCAGCATCCGCAAAAAGGAAAATCAACAGTCCGTGCCGAGACTGTGAAACTTGAGCCTTTACGCTGGAATCCATTTCCTTAAAACGTAAAAGATTGGCAGTATACGGTCTGTGCTTTACGCCAGATTGATTAAATTGAGTTATTATGCCAGAATTTTTATCCACAAGCATAAAACTCAAATTTTAATAGTATACACCAAGTTTTCGGTGGTCAAAGCCTTTACGCTCGACTGCGGAAAAAATGGAGTTTTTACGCTGACACATTAGAAATGTGGACGTAAAATGATGAAATATCTCCGTGCATCATCTTCCTCAAAGAGGCTATCAGCACAGAAGATGACCTAGCGCGGTCACGTTCAACGTGTGCGAAGGATTTTTAGTTATTCTCTCTTTCCCAAAAGCTCTACCTTCTAGGCCGGGTGCACTACTCGTCGGCGGGATGCTCCGCTCAGAATGAAGTTCGCCTTGTCCAACCAGAGACGCTCTCGTTTGGGCCGAAGAACGAGAAGAGGAATCAACCTTCTTTCCCTTAGCGGAGGAAGTTTGTTTCAAATCCATTACTGGAAACTTTGAAGATTCGAAGAAGAAAAGGAGAAGAACTCGGACAGTTGAAAGCTTTCTCTCGCAGAAGATGGATGGAAAGTTTTTCCCTCAGAAACTTGGGATATATATAAAGTTCGGATGGACTCCTCGGACCCCGAGCCAAATCTCCTAATTAATATTCGGTTATGATTGGGTCCCACGTCAGCCTATTTATTCAGAGAAGACGGACAGTCGGCGAATTCGAAAAGTTTTTCGCGCAAAGCAGGTTCATGGTTTCTACGCTAAGGAGCTTTCTACGCTCGACAGCTACAGATCTACGGTTTTACGCTCGCAAGCTATAAGTCTATGGTTTTATGCCTGGATGCCTTTGTGCTCGGTAGCTTTTATGCTCGAGAGGCTACAGACATACGACTTCATGCTCAGCAGATACCAAATCGATGATCTCACGCTCGGTGGCGCTTAGTTTACGTTCGGAGCCGACGGATCCACGACTTCATGCTCGGAATTTTTTTTCCAGAAGCAACAAATCTACAGTTCTACGCTAAGGAGCTTTCTACGCTCGATAGCTACGAATCTACGACTTTATGTTCGACAGCTACAAGTCGGGTTTTACGCCCGGATGCCTTTGTTCTCGGTAGCTTTTATGCTAGAGAGGCTACAAACCTACGACTTCACGCTCAGGAACTACAAGTCTATGATTTTACGCTCGATGGTGTTTAGTTTATGCTCAGAGGCTGCCAACTTATGATTTTGCGCTCCATGACTTCCCGCACATCTGAAAGATATACAGGCCAGAATACGCGTACATCTGAACGATCCTCAAGGCGGTCAATTACAGGAGTTCACACAGAAGATACTCCTTCTTGACCTTAAGATATCCCAAGTACCCGAAGCATACAGAGTTCAACATTAAAAAATTACTCTTCTTCATGGGTCGATTCGAAGTTCATCCAGACTCCAGTCTGAATATTTTATCTACCAAGAGGGCAAATCAGTTTGACAGCTACTTCTCGCCCTGTTCCAAGGGATTTTCAAGAAACCATTCTTGAAGATGATGTCTGAACAAAAGAAATTCTGTTTATCAGAAGTAACAGTTCAGAATTCTACGCGGTTCCTCACTCCTAAAAATAGTAGGATAGTTCGAACACTCGAATGCTAAAGCGGCTTTTTATGCATCACTAGTTATGCATAAAATACAGGACAGGACCTAGCACTATTTCTAAACAGAGTCGGCGTAAAGAATCAGACGTGTCGAAGCTACACATATTCAGACTTCACAGCAAAGTATGGCAAGATGATCATATGCACGAAAGAAAGACGATTTTATTAAAGATTAAAGTCATGATTACATATGAGGGAAATCCAATCTACAAGGGTTTTTCTTCATTTCTCATGATTACATATGAGGGGAATCCCGTCTACAAAGGGGTTCCTCATCGTCGACTGAAGATCGCACCGAGAAGCTGTTCTGACAGGTTCTCACATTGGTGAAGGTCTTTCTCTTCTTCCAAGACGGTTCGTCGACATCCACAGTCGATGAACAAGAAGATGATCAGTGGCGGGCGAATACAGAACTGGGCATGAACCCATACCGCCAACAGAAGAAAAGCAGAGTAAATCTGCTTTTTTACATCCTGCGCCACGAAGGTAACGGGAGAAGGTGCCACTTACAAGCAACGTGGTGAAATATGATTCTTCTTCTCTCCCGAAGAACCACCATACAAAGTTGATGATTATCCCGAGCAAAGGAGGCTATGATATCCTTCCATGATCCATCGTTGCAGAGGACATTTGCTCGAAGATGCCATCTTTTTTGGCTCCTTACATGCTGGAAAAGCATGATCTCCTTCTTCCTCAAGTCGACCCGACGAACTCTGGCCATCATCTCTGAATGATGAAGGAAGTGTGGGAAGAACAGGAGAACTCCTCAGCCTTTTTATAGGCGAGAGAGAGCACCGATCCCCAATAAATTCGCCATAAAGTCAGCCTCAACCATTTCAAAACTCTATTCAGAAATGTTTCGAGTTACGAGGAGCGGGTCATGCTTCATTCAAAGTGTTTCAAATTACGAGGAATTTAAAAGCTTTGAAGGGGGTCTTGTAGAAGCATGAAAAATATGCTGGATAGCTCTATGAAGCATCGATGCAAAGCAGCATAAAAAGAGGACTTCAGAGCCTTCAACGTGCAATCAGAGCTTCTCCGTCAAGCGCAGCATAAAATATAGGCTCGAGGACCATCCGCGTAGGGCAGTATGTCCAAGCTGCTTCAGCGTAAACAGGGTGCTTCATCGCTTTTATGGCATAAAACTCATCCATTTTCAATGCAGCATAAAAGTGTACGAGGGACGCTTCGTATTCCCTGCAATGAACCTGTCAGATCCTGCAATGAACCTGACATCTCGACTTCTGACAAAGGGATATTGCTCGACTACCCAGGCGACGGCTATAATGATGGCGCGGTACTGTAACCCAGGCTGTCATTTACTGCCATTTCCCTTGCGTAAACCGCTTTTACGAACACAGAGGAATACGCTGTCTAGTTTTACACAGGCAGATGAGAGCTCCTTATACTCCGCAGAAGACAAACCGCCTGCCACGTCAAAAGCTGTACTCCGTACGGGACTCGAGGCGCGTCTCTGCATTTAATGCACAGGGCGGTGACAGGCCCTCAAGGCACGTCTCTGCAATTAATATGCCGAATAATGACAGATGCCTGAGGCACGTCTCTGCATTTGATGCACAGAAGGGTGGCAGACCTTCAAAACACGCCTCTGCATTTAATGAGCAGGATGATGGCGGATCTCCACATTTAATGCAGGAGATTTGATTAAATGTTACCGAACCGTCGTTTAGTGACATCCCCTTTGCGAGAGCTGCTCCTACGCATACAAGGGAATATGCTGCCTAGTTTTACACAGGCAAACATGAGCTCCTTACGCTCCGTAGAAGACGAATAGACTGCCATGACAGCGGTTACTCTTCGCACAGGGTTCAAGGTGCGTATCTGTATTTAATACGCTGCATGATGGCAAATCTTAAAGACAAGCATCTGTATTTAATGCACAGGATGGGGGCAGATCTCTGCATTTAATGCATGAGATCTGATTATCTCCAAGAGCCATAATTTCGGCTAAAATGTCCACATCATCACTCTGGCACGTTACGCAGCGGCTTCTACGCCTATTCAGCTTCGGTGCCTGCTCGGCTTCTACGCCCATTCAGCTTCGGTGCCTGCTCGGCCTTCTGTGCCTACTCGGCTTCTACGCCCACTCGGCCTCTATGACCACTCGGCTTCTACGCCTATTCGGCTTCTATGCCGGTTTGATAACTATTTGGCTTCTATGCCATGGTGACAGACATTGGCTTCTATGCCAACCTCTTCTACACGAGGGATACCTACCTACGTGGCTTTTATGTCGTGATCTTCGTAGCGATTATACACATTTTGTCCCTTAGTTGGACCCGCGTCACACGCTTATTCAAAGGATCATCTATACGCAGGCATTGGTTATTTTAACAGTTGTGTAAAAGGGTGCTGTACTTTCCACTACTCGGTTTTTACACCGATTGAGTGGTCACTGTCACTAAAACTCTATAAATAGAGACCTCTATCAACAGAGGACAAGGGAGAGAAGAAGGAGAGAATTGGTCGAAGAAATTGGTCAGAAAATTGATCAAGAGATCCAGTACCAGATCCAACGGCCGAGAGAGAGAGAGAGAGAGAGAGGAGAATCCAGAGTTCAGGCAAAGGAAAGGGATCGACGACTTTGGCATCGGGCATCTACCCTCTTCAGCAACCCTCGAAGCTGCTACCTGTCTTCCACGGCACTTCTTCAACATCATGTGGTCCAAGGGCTAAAGTGATCGACTGCAGATTAGACACCTATAGCAATATTTACCCAGATTAAATAAATTATACTTAGACATCCTCTTGTAGGATAAAATTTGTACAATCTTGTTTGTAAACATAAAAGAAGGGCGAGTCTTCGTACAAGACCTCGTTTTTCGCATTCATCAAATCTTTTCTCGTTTATATTATCCCAAAACAACTGCCACATGTACACTGACGTACCGGCAAGCCCCATATCATTTTGATCGTCTGTCTTGTACAGCAATCACAGACATGACGCCCGTGCAACTTGACATACACGGACCATAGTTGACCAATGCCATACCTGGCATAGCCCCTGAGTTCAACGTATTATGTTTGTGTGTTAGTTTAATGACTGATGCAATATTTTTATGATGATATATCTATAGGACTATTGGTTCATCCAGACGATACTCTGGAACAGGACATTGGTATTACCAGCTAAGGACCCAAGGCGAGTACATTCTCTAATTAGCTTCTAATTTATGATATCCCCTATGTTCATTATATCTAGTGTAAATATCCATATTCTCGACACGCTGGTTGCATGGATTGGTATATCCGGATCTCATCATGAGAAGTTATTCCTTGTTCATGGTGTAGCTTGTACAAGTCTTGTTTCCTTGTTATCTTGTGCATGTACAGACACTGATTTCCGGGGAGATTTGCTACCTTCCTAGGGAATCCCGTGCCATAGCGTACCATGGTTGGATCTACTATACCAGTCGGGGGTGGAGAGTATTTTAGTGTTGATATGTGATCATACCCTTCATGTACAAGACTTGTTCACATGTTAGTGTTGGTCATACACCGCACGTATGACTAGCCAGGCCATTATACCTGTACAAGTTCCCAAGCCGATCACATGTTAAAGCTAGTACTCACACACTTAGTTATAGTATTCTTGCTCATTGACATATTGTTTCTTCCCACATTTACTTACAGTATTTCCAGTATTTTCTTTATTGTATATCTCTCGTACATATACATGCATCTTGTATATTTCCATCTATATACTGCTACATAGCTTATATCATTGATATAGAACTGCTATTAGAAATGTACTTTGCTCTTTCCTGACTGGAAATATTTTTCCAAACTATGCCTTAGAGGACCGCTGCCCGACATTTTATGGACCACTTGGTGAGTAGCTGCAGACTTGGACTTGGTAGTCCAGTTGTGATTCCGGAAGGTCTAGCCAGAATCACTAGTTATCTAGTTAGTTTCTTTCAGTAGTTTATTTGGTACCGGATTTGTCTCCGGCATACTTTGTGGAGACTTGGATTTATTGTTGAGTTAGATTATTATATTTTAGACTTGTGTTGTAGTTTATTTTATTCTTCGAATTCTTATCGTGCCATAGTTATGTGATTGAGTATGTTGATTCATTTATATTATGTTATCCGTGTCTCCTTATGGAGTTGGATACTCGTGCGAGATTATTTAGATAGTGCTTGACCTAGACAGCGTTCTACCGCCGATGCTGTGACATAGGCTGGACGTACCCGCGTACTCGTGCCCCAATTCCGGGTGCGGGTCGTGACAAGTAGCCTCTCACATCAGCACCAGCCAGGGTACCACATGGAGAAGATGCAAAGAAACCTCATCTGCATCCAGCACGACAGGGAGCTGTATCCAAGTCCCTAACTCTTCCTACTTGTCACTACTGCGGCAAGATAGGCCATATTGAGAAGGAGTGTAGATGTAAATTTGAATTATGCTTAGCTTGCGGATCCAGACAGCATGCAGTGAGGGACTGTCCTGAGCGTAGAGAAGGAGCACCAAGGGCAAACCAACAAGCTCTACCAGCACCCGAACCAAGGCCACCCTTGGCACCTCGAGCAGCACTCTTATAGCAGGCCCAGCAACAGCAGAGGGCACCACCTCAAGAACGCGGACAAGCTTTCGCGATGACTTTGGAGGACGCACAAAATCATGGAGTAGCTAATACGTGTAAGTTTTCGTGGTTATCTGTTTCTAGTATTGCTTTAGTTCATGCCCGTTGGTTCGTGACCTTAGACTTAACCTGGCAGTTTTAAACTTGCTAATAAATGATCACCTAGTTTTCTAAAATTGTAGTTTTCTAGATTTCCTACATTCTGGAAATTGCATAACTTCCATTGTGTAGGGAAATGATTCCCTAAGTGTTTTTCTTAAAACCATCATCCTTGAATCTCCTTAATCGTGATGTGCTTCGAATAATGTTTGCAACCGTGTCATCTCTGTTGACCGGTTATTCTTTGATTGTGAGGACGCAATCATCTTAAGGGGATAGAATGTAAACCCCCTAATTTTCTAGAATTTTAAAATAATTTTTTTATAATTTTTTTGGAATTTTCGGGGATTTTGATTAATTAAAACCAAGATATTTTGAAATTAAATTATTTTTAAATGATGTTAATTAATATTAAAATATTATGAAAATAATATTTTCTGGTGTAAAATGAAAAATTAGATATAGAGTAATTTTTCGGTAATTTATTGGACCCCAAAAATATTTTAAATACCTAAAATCTAAGTTTTAAATAAACCAAATCAAACCCTAGAAATAAACCCGGTTCAATTGAACCAAACCAACTCAAACCGGACCGGTTTAACTAAACCCAACCCAAATCATTATTGGGTCGGATCCGGGCCTAAAACTCAGACCCGACCCATTAACCCGACCCGCACCCTTTGCCTAACGGATCGGGTCGGATCCCCATCCGCCCGACCCGGACCCGAACCCTACCTGGAACCCTTTCTTCTCCCCCGACCCGACGCCGCTTCGTCTCCGCCGGCCGACCCGCAGTGGCGCCTCGCCTCCCAGCCGCTCCGGCTCCCCCACAACGCCCGCCGCCCTGCCTCCCCTGCCAGCAACCGCCACCGCTTCTCCTCCCTCTCTCGCCCTATAAAACCCCCCGCTCCGTCGTCGTCCCCGTCGAACCCTCTGCCCTAGCTCCGCCCTGCTCTGCCACCCTCTCCTCCTCCTGCATTCCTCCTCCACCGCTGTCACCCCGCTCCGCCGTCGTCATCTCCTCCCCCGACGAACTCCCAGCCCCGCTCTGCAGTCTTCCCCAACACCACCCCCGCAGTGCCTCGAGCCGGCCATCTCCCCAGTGCTTCGCCGAGAAAAGAACCTCGACCCCCACCCGAGCAGCCACCGACGCCGTCCCCGAGCGCCTCCGCCTCCGTCAGTGCGCTGCCCCTCTAACGAAGCTTCGGCCAGCTCCGCCGCTTCCGGCGATCGAAGCCCTAACCCTAGCCGTGTCCTACTGTGCTGTGTCGCGGTGTGTCGTGTCGCCCCGCGTATACGAGAAACCCAGTTCTGCATAGCCCTGTTCAGGTACCCTTTTCTCTCTCCTCATTGTCCCATTTTCCGTTTCGTTTATTGTGACACAAACCCTGGATGACCCTCTCGATGCCCGTGCAACCCGCTCGGTGTGTCGCGTCCTGTGGTGACCGTAAACTGCGATACAAAAATAGGAAAATATTAACCCCATTTTCTCCCGGAACTGAGTGCGCCCCGCCAAACGGGATGACTTGGTCGCGTGCGGTTTTCACCGAAAGGTACGTACCGTTGATACGGACGTGTGGGATATTGCAGAAGTTGATTTTGATGTGCGTGCACACCAAAATCAATGCGTATCCGCCGACAACGCCCCGTATCGGCCTGTTCTAGATCTTATTGTAACTTCGTGTACACACGTCAGATCGAGACGAAACTTGTGCCGTCGGACTCGTAGCAATACGTTGGTCCTGTGACCAAAGTTTGGTTCGATTCTGAGAACGTTGACAAAATCGCGTATCGTGGGCCCCGCGGCTCCACTTGACGGGCAATTTTTGTGATCGGCTCATCGGAATCCAGTTCTGGAAGTTTCGTTGGGTTCGTATCATCATTCGGGACTTGTTGACACTAAGTTTAACGAATTTATAGACCATTGTTCCTGACACATTTTTCGGTGCCAAGCGGCCCACATGTGGACCCGGCTTTGACCAGAAACTGTCATTTTTGCCCCTGTGTCCAAATTAGACTCAAGGATAGGCGTTTCTAGCTATTTGATATTTTCTAAACCTGATGGTGATGTCTATTTTAGCAACTGAAAGAGTACCAGCAAATCTCACTGAGACCAGAGCTACAGTTGGAGCCAGAACCCCAGGCAAGTGTACCTTGCCAACATTATAGTTTTGTTACTTATTTTCTTGACTTAATTAATTATTGTACATGCTTAACCTAGGACCGTGTGACTTACTTAGCGTCCGAATAATATTCGGGTGCTAACACCGTACGGGGAGTTGTGTAACGTCACCTAGAAGGGGATATCGACACCATTTACATTCTCGTGCTTGCAATATCAAGTACGTTATACCCAGGACACCTGACACTATTCATGAGACAGAATCTTCCTGAGATATTTATGGTAATTCTGTATAGGATACAGGTTTATGACATATACTTTATTCATATGCTTAGATCTTATTTTGACTTGTTGCATTAGTTTTGATCTTGCGTGTCATGGACATGAGATATCGTGACCTGTGATATGAGATTACATTAGGTGGGGAAAGATTTACCATACAAAAGGCTGATTATATATATATAATACTTTAATGGAAGTGTCTTAGACTTTGACACAGAGCTTTGGTACCGTACTGGCCCTTCGAGAGAATACTGCTATGGGTTTCTCCGACACAGATCCTATAGTAGTCTCAGCCCGAGTATGACTAAAACTCTCACTTACATATCACTTAGCTGGTTATATATAGTTTACCCTATTATTTCATTTATTGCTGTACTGCATTTATTTTGGCATGAGTTATTTTGTACCTTGCTATGTCCCCTGAGAACCTGGATCTGGATTATGACCCCAGGGTTAGCAGAGGATATCTATCCTGAGTTGTACGGAACATAAGCACTTCTCGGAGCAGTACCAGAACCTGAGGACGAGGTGATCGCTGAGGATTTTTCCTGAATATCTACTTCATCTATGCTCAGTCTTGATGAAATTAAAACTCTTATAATTCTTGTTTTAGTGAACACTTGTAACAGACTTATTATCGGGTTGTTCCCCAATTTTATTTACTTATGACTGATGATGTTTATTTCCTTTTTTTTGATATTGCTATATTTATTCTGTGGATGAGATTAGTAGACCCTTATTGTTGTATTACAGCTTAAGTATGCCCCGATAGATCTATTAAATTGGGTTTGTCCATCGGTGTGTGCTGTTGGACATTGCCACGTGTCTAGTCCCTCGATATTTTGGGACTGGGGCGTGACACTAAAGGCATAAGTTCTCCGTGCGCGATCCACTAATAGTAATTCGGCATTAAATCCTTTGAGTACAAATGATATGTGACTTCAATTCTGGATGATATTTCAAGTTACGATATCTCACACATGCACACTTAATTTTGGTACCGTCCATGTACTGATGGAACGCCTTGGCGAACTGCAGGAATTGAAGTACACCCTCAATGAATTCATCCCGCACACCGCACATATCATCAGGATGACGGTTGTATATCCACGAACGATGACGCAGATAGTAATTCATATCAATTTCTAGATACTTCTACAAAAATGAATAGACATCGTTCAAGTATATACTCATCGTTAAATACAGTACATGCACTCATATTCCTAGTCCTAGCATATATACTCATCATTAAATATAGTGTGATTCTTTTTAGGAAGGTAAGAACTTTTCTAACTTGATACACAATGCCCTTGAATGTTTTATCAACCTCATCCCTTTACATCTGGTATTTGTACTAACAATACATGCTATTTGAAGCCCTATACACCAAGTCAGAGAAGGCTCCTTAAGTCAAGAAACTGCTACTATAGATGCATATGTTGTGGAGCTGGGTTTCGATAAGGTAGAGGATCCTCAAGAGACGATCCTTGCATTGGTGATTAGGGAGGATCTATTGTAAGTATCGGCCTATAAATTAAATTACTACAAAGACTTAAGTCATTTTTGTTGTCAAATTTTAATATGAATCATTCTAAACCTAAATTTTAGAAGACTTAAGTCATTAAACAAATTGTCCCCAATGTAACTATCCAAGTTGATTGTTAATCAATTCAAGTTGTAAACTTTAACAAGAATTTAAGAGTTCAAAATTGAACTAGCCGATCCGCAAAAAAGAACCAGCTGAACCTTCCTTATTGTGGTTAATCACAAATACCCCTAACTTAATCTAAATAAATAAAACGTAAGTTAGGGTTAGGGTGTTAAGGACGAATATCTTGACCATGACAAATATATCAATCTACTTGGGCTGAAGCCAGGGCCGGCCAATATTAGGGGGACAAGCTTGACGATTGTCCTAGACCCCTCAAACGGGCAAGGCCCCAAAACATGGTCCAAAGTTACTTCAAGACAATCCTTCCAATGGGAAGTCCCAAACATGCACTGAACCTACTTAAGTAGAACTTTGTAGTAATGTGTCGTCTCTTGAGGATTGGGTTAGGGTTAGGGTTAGGGTTTATACCCTCTGTGATAGTCTGTGTCCTGTTTGTGTCAGTGTGTGTGTATCGTATCTATGTCAGTGTTAGTGTCATATCGTATACATCTGTGAGAGTGAGAGAGAGAGAGAAAGAGAGAGAGAGAGAGATCGGGTTAGGGTTAAGGTTAGGGTTTACACCCTCTGTGACTGTCTATGTCGTGTATGTGTTAGTGTGTATGTGTGTGTGTCGTGTCTGTGTCATGTGCATCTGTGAGAGAGAGAGAGAAAGATCAGGTTAGGGTTACCGTCATGCCGTATTTGTTACGTGTGTGTGTGTCGTGTCTGTGTCAATGTCAGTGTCTATCACGTGTGTGTGTCGTGTCTGTGTCAGTGTTATGCCTTGTCCTGTGAGAGACAGAAAGAGAGCGAGAGAGAGAGAGAGTTAGGGTTTACCTAGAGGAGGAGGAGGAGGAAGGGGACCCCGGACGCCGGAGGGTGCAGTTCGTTGGAGGGGGGAAGAGGGGGGAGTTTTAAAAAAATTGGGGGAATATTTCGACAGAAGGGGAAAATCAAAATCTATATTAAAATTTTAGCGACGTTTAGCAACATCAACTTATGATGTCACTAATAAAAATATTTTGCGACATTATAGACGTCACTAAAAGAGTCATTAAATATTAAAAATACTAACGTTGCTACATACGTCGCTACATACGTCGCTAAACGTCGCTAAATCATAAAACTCAAAAACGTTTAGCAACCTTAAATAAGCTTATAGCGACTATTCTTTTAAAAAACTGAATTACAGTCGCTAAATATCGCTATATGTCACCAAACATCGACTTATAGCGACGTTTTCTTTTGGATTCGCTAAAATCTTTAATATTAGCGACATTTTACTTTGATGTCGCTAAAAATATCGCTATTTCATCATATTTTGGTAGTGCAAGAGCGAGGAGTTGATCTACTTCTTCATTGATACCTACGAGATATCTGAGAAGGCACTGCTAGCGGGATATCTGATAATCTGGCTACGCAGTTGTGTGTTTGGGGGGGGTTCAGGCTCGATTGAAAGAATCAGTCATAATATTATTCACCCGGTCGTGCGGCTGGCATTTGGCCATCCCCTTGCGCTACTACCCACGATGGTCTGCTGCATCCAATGTGGTCTCCGTCATTTTATCTCCAAGGTGAAGCACCACATAGGGGTTGAAGAGTTTAATTGGGTGGAGTTACCCTATCACTACTTGATGGGTTGGTTGTTATTACACCATCGATCCTTAATGTGCCCCGACACCCAGGAAGGAATGTTGGAGGGAGATGTTATTATCTGCCGCTACCGAGGGATGAAGTAGAAGTGCAAGGATGGGCCCTTTTATAGGAGGTAGCTTTCTTATCTGAACAGTTGGACGTTCTTTAACACTGTCCCCGAATTCACTGAGGGGGAAATGAGTGCTATTTATCGAGATAGTAGGGCTGCTGATCATCTGCTGTCGGCAAAACTTTACCGTTGGCTCCTCGCTATCCGTCCTTCCCATTTGGTGTATCAAAATTGGGCTGACGTCTACTTGGAGCCCTATATACCTAGTCGGTTTGCTCGTTAGTTTGGGTACAACAAACTTCTGTTGGATACTTATAGTGCTTCCCTCGGGTATTACAGCAATTTTCTCGATGGTGCCCATGTGTGGAGCTACTATGCCGCCGTCGAAACCCAAGCTTAGTTTGGAGTACCGGCGGCGTGCCTCCCATGTTGTTTGCTACAAGGACTCTCTACTGCACATTCAACGCTCCCCCGTCTGATTTTGACCCCTGGATGAGCTACCTGGCGGGCACTATTTTTGCGTCTCCATCTTCGAAAGGTCGACGAACACCAAAAAAGGACAAGGGCGTGGCCCGACATTTGCTTATTGATTCAGACCCGCCGACTAACGAGGGGACTACTTCTGATGGCCCTCCTGCTTCTAAGGACAAGATGACTGTGGCTCGCCACTCGAGTCATTCCAAGCGAGCGTGAGTCGAGAAGGCTCCAAAGATGAGGCTTATAGAAGGATCTAATCCTTCTGCGGATGATGTAAGAGAGGAGGTAGGACCAAGTGCGCTAGTGGCTTTTGAACCAGACCCCACTTTGGATGCGATAGCGGTGTTTGTAAGACCTCTTAATTTGATTCTTGTGACTCATCTATATGAAAATCTTTCTTCTGGTCTGTTTAAAACTTTGCAGCCATAGGGGAGACGGTATCACCCTCGGTGGTCTACGGCTATTAGGGTCTCTTATGAAGAACGAGATAAAGAGTCAATGTTTTGTGATCCCGAGGTCGCCATTAAGGAGCCTACCTTTGAGAATTTAGGCGGGCATATTCCCGAGGGGGAGCTGGTGGAATCGACTACTCCCCACATATTGATGAATGACTCGGACGTTGTCGAGGTGGTTTAACAAATCCCGTCATTTGTTCTGGGTATGTTGTTCCGTCTTTTCTCACGGGATAAGATCTTTCATCTTTAGTTTTCTATTTTGTTGGTACGGTCGGTCACATGTAATTTTGGCCCTATAGACTCTACTTCTCCTCTAAGGATGGTGAATGTGGCCTCTGAGGAAGATATGAAAGAAGAAAAAGATGCAGGGCTGGTTCGAAGATAGTCCATTCTCCCCCCCTACTAGGGGCGGAGAACATCCGACGGAACCTTCTGTTGCGGTTAGTGTAGGGGAAGCCTCTATCTCTGCGAGTTTACCTGGTTTTGTGACCGCTTTGTTTCCTCAACTCGGTGACGTTGGACGACCTGAAGTTGCGGCTTCCTCAGTTGCTGGGCCAACGGCCCTCCAATAGGGTCTGTTCCTGGACTTGCCAGTGTGAAGGACAAGCTTGCCAGTTTGCCTGGCATCCAGACACTAATTTCGACGGGACAGAGCTTGGCTGCTGCAAAAGCAGTTCATCGTCCAACACATATGGTTCCACCATCCAACTTGTCGAGTATTGTCCCCTCTATTTCATAGGCTACTTCAACTGTCGAATTTTCTGTAATTCCTTTGGCTTCATATCCCTTGACGCCCTCTGCGAAAGTTGTGGTGATGGCTACTTCAAAAGTTATTCTTTAGGGCTTCTACAAATTGTTAAAGTAAGGGGTCCAAAATATACTGGTTTAAGGGATTCCCTTTGTTTGGTCCAGGCATGGTCTCCTGGGAAGATATAGATTTTGAAGAGCCCCCCCTGGCTCTGAGTCGATGGTTGACCTGTTATTTCAGAAATTAATTGAAGTGGAACAGCGCTTCGACGAGTTGTGCTAGGTGCAACAGTCTCACGTCGCTGCGTCCGTGGCCACAGAGTATGAACGCCTCCTGGACTCCGTAAAACAAGTGAAGGCTTCCTATGGGAAAACCATGGTGGGTCTTGAGTAGGAACTCCGGAAACTAGAACTCCAACGTATTGCGTTGGACGCAGATGAGATAACTAGTTTTGCCCGGGAAGATGGTTTCTCTCACACTATTACTGAGATCCAGGAGAAGATTGCACAACTCCAGGACAACCTCAAGATCCTGGAGGGTGACTTTCGTGAGGCCCGTCAAGAGCGGGAGATTATTTGCGTGCAATCTCTTACTGTAGCCCAGTCTTCTTCCGCCATTGAAGGGACTCTGGAGAGATTGGAGGAGAAGCACCAGTCTTACGCTCACCTTTATAGTCATGTTGCTGTAGCTCAAGAAGCCGAGCGTCGAGTCAGGATTTGGATTAATGCCAGAGTGGCTCATCTCCGAGAACACTTAGAGGAGTTTTGCACCGATCAGTAGTACCAGTGGTTGTTTATTCCTTTTTATTTTGATTGAGGCATTTATAAGTCCTTAAATGTTATTTGATTTTAGTTCCCCGTTTAGGGAAAATAAAAAAGAAACTTTTTTTCTTTTGATGGAATTATCCGTATAAACTTTGGGTATTTCACTAGAGATGATGTAGACGTAGTACAATACTGTAGTTGCCAAGGATATCCCACTGGAGGATCTTTGGGGGGACTTATTACTTCTTGCGCACTAGGGTGCAAGTAATAAGTTTAAAATGAGCCTTGCCAGAGGTGATATGAAAGTGGCAAGTTTGGTGGACTTAACAATGTTGGCGCATTTTAATTTAAGCATGGATGATAAGTTGAGACGACGACTGATGATAGTCGTAGGGAGAGGTTTGCTCCGAGGTCACATGGACATGGCAAACTCTTGGGGGAGGATGTGAGAACGATAGCTCAGAGGTGACGTAGACGTGAGCTGATCAACAGTCATACCGAGAGGTTAGGTACGATCCCGATATTTTATGGAAGAAAAAGGAAGCGAACCAGAGGTATTATGGATGTGGCTATTTGCTTCCATTGAGGATATCCCACTAGGGGATCATTGCTGGACTTACTACTCCTTGCGTACTAGAATGCAAGTAATAAGTTCAAAAATAATCCATATCAGAGGTAATATGTATATGATAGGTTTTGTAGACCCATTACTTTTTACGTATTTGAGTGCAAGTAATAGGTTTAAGACAAACCCTTCCATAGGTAATATGGGCGTGGCAGATTTTGTGGACTTAATATCGCTGACGTATCTTAGTAAGTACGGGTGATAAGTGGAGATGACAACCATATCAGAGGTAATATGGATGTAATAATCAATATTCAAGACCCGAAAGGTTTGCTCAAAGGTAATATGGACATGGCAAACTCAGCCGAGAAAAAAATTTAGGACGATAGTTCAGAGGTAATATGGACGTGAACCGATGTCCGAGAAACTCACTATGGAGTGAATTGCTGAGTGTGGTCTATTCGGGAGTATGGATAGACCTGAGGTTACTCCGTTGGGGAGATTGGTTGGACGATATCTTAGAGGTAATATGAACATATTTAGCGTCTATCGAGATTAGTTTTTGAGTGATCACCGCGGGAGTGTGCCAGTGGACCAGAGGACCGCTCCGCTGGGAAGACTTTTAGGATCCATCATCCATTGCATATCTAGGACACCTGGACACAGATAATGACTTTTATATAAATTTATAAAGAAGGGAGAAATATTGTACATAGGCACTTATTTGGGATGAAGAACCAAGAGTGTAGAGATGTACATCTTGATTGCCAGGCTGGTGATAAAGGAAGTATAATTCAAGTTTAGACGTAGTACTTTTTCAGGAACTTGACGTTGATAGGCATCATGAGCAAGTCGTCCTTGGGTTTCGCGAGCCAGTAGGCGCCATTGGAGAATACTGATTCTACGATGAACGGGCCTTCCTATTTGGGATAGAATTTTCCAGCCATTTAGTGGGTCATAACCATCTACCTCCTTATGGTCAGATGAGATCACCTACTTGGTAGGTCCTCTTCCTCACCCGTTTATTGAAGGCTCCTGAGAGACGCGCTTGGTATAGCTTAATGCACTGTTGAGCTAAGAGATGTTTCTCGTCGTGTGCTTCTAACTCTTATAGCCGTCGGAGGTGATTGTCGTCGACGGTTAATTTTTTAGAGAGAGCCACTCGGAGAAAGGAATATGGATCTCGAGCGAAAGGATCGCTTTGCTTCCGTAAACCAGAGAGAAAGGCGTATTGCCAGTAGTTGTCCAGACTGTTCTACGGTAGGCCCAGAGGCATTCACCCAGCTTCTCATTCCAGTCGTATTTATTAGAAGATATGAACTTTTTTAGAAGCTTATGATGGTCTTGTTGAAGGCTTCTGCACGACCATTTGTCGTTGGATTGTAGGTAGTCGATGCCACATTCTGGATCTTTTTTTTGTCACAAAACCGGTAGAATGCATGACTTGTGAACTGTGGACCGTGGTCATGGATAATCCTTTCTAGCAAGCCGAAGTAGTATATGACATGATAAGCTGATCATATTGGACGTCTTGACTTTTACTAATGGTACTGCTTTGCCCACTTGGAGAAGTAGTCGGAGATGGCGAGGATGAACCGATGTCCCTTGGATGAAGGTGGAATAATAGGTCCAATGATGTCCATACCCCAGGCTTCGAACGACCATGACGCAACACTCGGGTGTAGAAACTCCAAGGATTGGTGGATGAAGTCTTGATGGATTTGGCACGCTTGGAACTTCCTTGCGTAGTCGACGGCATCCTCTACCATTGTTAGCCAATAGTAACCCATTCTACGAAAGAGGTCCTATAGCTTGGGCCTTGGCTGATGGGCACCACAAACCCTATTGTGAGCCTCCCGGAGAGCCTGCTTCACTTTTGTGTTCGATAGGCATCGCAACAGAAGGCCATCATAGGAGCGATAATACATTATTTTGGTAGCTGTATCATAATAGAACCGGAAGGAACGTCTTCTGATGGAAGTGGATTTCTTTGGATTCTTGGGAAGAATTCCATAAACTTCATAGTCGATGAATGAAAGTCCCTCAGTCTTGTGAGTAAGTGCTCGTCTCTACTGAGTAGCTCTGGCACAGAGAGAGGTTGTTCTTCGGGCAGACCAGCTCATGACCGATCACGGTGATCAGTTCATGGGTATTGACTGGAACAGCAAGAGAGGCTGCGAGTCCAGCTAGGGCGTCCACCTCGATATTTTGCAGCCGAGGGACGTGCTCTATGAAGAAACCCTCGAAAGTCGAGATGATGCCAAGCGCAGCTTGGTGGTAAGGAAATAGGTCTTCGTGTTGGACTTTGTACTCACCCCGAACCTGATTGACTATCAGCTTGGAATCGTCGTAGGCTTCCAGGTAGGCAACTCCCACTTATTTAGCATGTTGAAGTCCAATGATGAGAGAATTATACTCTGCCACATTATTGGATCATGGCTCTATGATGGAGTAGGCGCGGTTGATAACCAGATCATATGGAGAGATCAACACTATCCCGACTCCAGCGACAATATTGCGTTTAGGCCTTATCCTCGAAGCACCGTCGAAGAACATTCACCAAACGGCATCTGCGTTCATCACGGTGTTGGAGTCTGGACTTCATCTAGAATATCGTCGTAGAGTTTTCAGGTTCCTGGTACCGGATGGGCTGCCAGGAAGTCATCTAGTGCTTGAACCTTGACGGCTTTTCGTGGAACAAATACTATGTCATATGGTGACAACAATATTGCCCAGGTGGCTAGGCGAGTGTTGTGCCCCCCAAGTTTGGTCATGAGGACCCTGAGGGGGTTGACTCGAGAGATCACATGGATCGTTTGTCCTGCCACATAATGCAGAGTCATCTGGATAGCAAATACAAGAGCAAGACATTCATTCTCAATAGGGGTGTACCTATGTTCCGTGCCAACCATCATTTGACTAAGATAATAGATAGCCCGCTCATGGCCTGCATCACTATTCTGGGCTAATAAAGTACCGAGGAAGTGGTCCATCGCACGTACATAGGGCAGAAAAGGCTTTCCCATGACTGGGGCTACCAGCACTGGAGGGTTTGATAGGTATTCCTTGATGTCGTCGAAGGCGTGTTGACACTCTTTGTTCCAAAAAAAGGAGACACCATTCCTCATGAACTGGGTGAATGATCGACAATGCCTAAAGATGTTTGATATGAACCTTCTGATGTATACAATCTTCCTTGAAGGCCGCAAAGTTCTCTGTGGTTCTTCAGTGGGCATTTTTTAGGATCACTTTAGTTTTGTCGGGGTCTATATGAATACCCCAAGAAGTGATAATAAAGTCGAGGAATTTGCCCTTGGAGACTCCCAGGAAAGATTTGGTGGGATTCCTCTTGAGCTGGTGCATACGTATGAGGTCAAACACAGTCTTCAAGTCCCTGAGCTGATCATCTTTAGAGCGACTCTTGACGGTAATAGCATCGATGTAACACTCAACCGTCTTGCATAGATACTCATGGAAGATGGTGCTCATAGCTCGCTAGTATGTAGCACCCGCGTTCTTCAGACTAAAGGGCATGACTGTGTAGTAGTAAACTCCTATCGGCTTTCGAAACGATGTATGCTTATGATCATCAAGGGACATCTTGATTTGATTGTAGCCTAAGAATCCGTCCATAAAAGGTATACGCTCAAAGCCACATTTTTGTCGATCATTATGTCTTTAATCGAAAGTGGAAACTCATCCTTAGGGAAGGCCGCATTTAGATTGCGAAATTCAATTCAGATCCAGAACTTCTTGTTCTTTTTTACGATAGACACAATATTGGCTACCCAGTCTGGATGTTGTTCTTCACGGACGAAGCCACTACCTATCAGTTTATTGACTTCAACTTCGTTGGCGTTCATAATGTCCATCCGAAACCATCGTTGTTGCTGCTTGACATGCTTAGCGTTAGAAAAGATATTGAGCTTGTGGATCATGATTCGGGGGTCGATTCCTGGCATATTTTTGTAGCTTCAGGAAAAGATATCAATGTATTCCCTGACGAGCTATATCAAGTATTCCCGTTCATTATCAGTTAGACTCTTGCTGATGAAGATAGGTTTAGGGGAGGATTCGTCGCCCAGATTGACTTGTATGAATTCATCCTCGGTAGGAGGTTCTCGTAGTTTGAACCATATCTCCCAATGTACGTCTAGACGTTGGGACCATGGTTCTAATTTAAAGAGTTCTGGTGGATCTTCATCGTCTTCCTCAGGGTAAGCTGACACCATATTGGCAGACCACGTTTGCTTGAGCATCTCCCCGATACTGACGTCCGAGTCACAAGTGGAAGATTCTTAAGAGTGAGAGTGTAACTCATCTTCTTCATCCGAGCCCTCGGGGGTAGTAGGAGGCGTAACGTACCCTAAGCCAGGCTTGATCTTCTGGTAGTAATCCTCGAATTTGCCTACCGGAGCGATAAGGCACAAAGGTAGTCACCGACCTTTGCCGTAATTTAGACCTCGGTTGCTTTTAGGATCATACCTCATCTTCTGGATGAGGTGTTTGGCTTGACCACTGAACCAGTAGAGTTATATTTTGTCGGTATCAGGTTTTGGCTCTTATTTCTCCAGGATGAAGGAGCGGGGGCATTTGTAACTACCACTTTCTCGGAGAGAGGTATTTTTGCCTTTTCCTATTTTATATCATTATTAATAATTGTATTCCATAATAATTATACAAAATGGTATTTTTATTTCAAATTAACTAGTATTATTAAATATGGTTATATATTTTATATATTTGGAAGTTAGTTGTTAGCCATTAGTTAGACTAGTTGTTAATGAACCTAATTGGACCTAACTAAGCTTGTCATGGACCAATATTAAGTTAGACCCATTTAAGCCAATAATTAGTCACCCTTGTTAAGTTAAGTGATTTAATTAACCGACCATTAGGAGTAAAAGCTTCCTCCTTAATTATATTCCTTCATGACAAGCCCCAAGGGGTATTTTAGACATTATAAATTACTTGAAGGAGAGGCCAAGGGAGGCCATCTAAATAAGAGGGCTTTCTCTCTCTCTCCTCTCCATAATTTATTTTATTTTACTCCATCTAGATCCCCAATTTAGTTCTTCCCCAATTTATTTTATTCCTCCACCAAATTTACCCATATTTTTCCTCATTCCTATCAATTTAAGAGCATTGAAGCTTGGAGTGGCAAGGTGCACTTGGAGAAGGAGCATTGGTGAAGAGCTTGTGTCTGGATCATGTCCTTTGGAGCAATTCATTGAAAATCCATCTCCTAATAGGTAAATTCTGAATCCAACCCTTAAATTAGACTCTAATTCATGCATTTAACTATTAAAAATTATTTCTTGGCTTAGGGATACCCATAGGATCAAGAATTAGTTCCATATGACTTGTATTGTAAAAGTTACTTAGTGATTTGTGTCCAATTAGGGAGAATTACGAGATTGACAGATCAAGTGTGTGTCATGAGACTAATTAGATCTAATTAGACTTAGATCGGGGTTGTGGGACTAGATACTTATCCACAATTGGATAGAGTAGGTCGTATCATGATACCTTGTGATACGGAGTGATTTTGGGGGTTTCCTCTTCGACACTTGTGATATACTTGTCACACTTTGCCACAAGCACTATAATAGCTTTCTATTATACTAATTATACTCTAATTAGGATATTTGATATATTTTTGGGATTTGAGGTGAGTTTGGTGATGTGTATAGGAGTATCACTAGTGTATCATAGGTAGTTGATGGGGTATCTTGAGTGTGCCCATCAAGTGTTTGGTGTTGGTCAAGGGTGTATTCATATAGTGCATTATATGTATATAGGTGGAATAAATAGTAGTGTATATATGTAATCATATATATATAGAGATGTATGTTGTTATGGTGTGAGTGATTTGTGGTTGAGTTAGAACGGTTGAGGGGGAAGACAGTCGGATTTCAGTCCCCAGTTTTGCCATAAAAATGAGGGTGATAGTGATGTGCTATGTTTAGGAGTATTATTCTTGTTGTAGTTTTATGGTTAGTTGGGATGGAGGAAGACCTGTTCTATACAGCCATAGGTAGCAGCAGCTGCATTAGCATCATGCAGTAGCAGCAGTAGCCATATTGGCCTGCTACTATGTAGCAAGAGGGAAAGCAGTAGCTCTGTGAAGGTCCTAGGTTGCAGTGCTCAATCGAGAACATGAGTTCAAGGTAGAGTACAAGGTCAGTTGATGCTACTGTTAGTAGTTGTTGTTGTGATATTGTTTAAGAAGGAGCAAGTGAGAGGGGAAGGAGTATGGTTAGTTGTACTGTCACTTACAAGTGACTGCAGGTAAGGCTCAGGTTAGTTGAAGGTAAGGGGTTAGTTGCTGCAATCAGGCAAGCTTGGTTACTATAGAAGCAGTTACCAGGGTGTTTGGAGATGCACTGAGTGATGGCTTAACTACTGAATGGCTTGGATTTGTGTTCAGTTGCAGATTAAATAGGGGACCTGGGTACAAGAGCAATGAAGGATAGCTCCTACAATCAGGCCAGTATAGAGGGATTGGACAGTTTGTAGTGAGGTGTAAGTGCATTATTTTGAAGAGAATCCGAGTTGGTGGTGAGAGATGTCAGAGAGAAATTGCAATAGAGTGATCTGTGAGGGTAGGTGCAGGAAGTAGGTCAAGTCAACAGTGTAGGTATGGAGTTAGGAGTATCATGTATAAGAGGGTATCAATTTTAAGAGTCAAATGAATATAATATAAGTGTAGCAGCTACACCAATGTGCCAGTATGCAAAGTTAGGGAGAGTTGAGTTTCAAGTGTATTACTTAGGTGTAGATGTGTGGGTATTATAGGTATAAATATCAAGTGTCAAGACATTTAGGTTTTGAGTATAAGATACTAAGTAAGGGAGTTAGAATAAGGGTTTATTAATTGGAAATGTGATTTGGTAAGAGGGTAGTTGACGTATGGAGTGTAAATGAAAGTATTAGTAAGAAGTACTAGAAGAGGAATAAATAACTAGGATTAGCCTATATATATTAGTTTATTGTTAAGGTAAGGTGATACAAAGGATTAGTGTGTGATACTTGGTGTATTGATACCAAGTATCAATATTGGCTAGTGTAGGTAATGTCTAGCATGGGCTAGATAACAATTAGAGTATAAGATACTAAGTAAAGTATTAAGATACTATATAAATATAGCTAAGATATAGGTATTACCTTAAACTAGTAGTAAGGTAAGCTGGGTATTGGGGTATAGGCAATAAGGTTATAGACTAAATACTAGCAGTAGTGCTATATAGAATTATATATACAGTATATGATATATAATATAGTGTATATAGCTGGTATTAGCTAGTATTAGCTAGTATTAGCTAGTATATCTAGAATTAACTAGTGTACCTTAGAGATTAGCCTATAATCAAGGTATGACCTAGTACAACCTAGTTTGACTAGCCTTAACTAGCATGGACCTAGTTTGACCTAGCCTTGACCTAGAACATCATATTTAGTGCATTTATAGTTCATTTATCATTCTTTTTACCCATTTTTCATGCCATTCACATATAGGTGTATGTGACGCCAGCTCGGACACCGAGTTACATCTTTTGCTCAGGACCAGAGGTGAGTACATTCTCTGATAATTTTTATTATTTAAAAATTACTATAATACAAGTATTTAGAAATATTCTACTTAATTCTGACACAGTGGTTACACGGAGTGGCACTATATGGATCTTGTCAGTGGATGTCATCCTATTACCATGTACTTTGGATACTCCTTCATATATAATTTATCGTGTGCATCGGGTATTTCTTGTGCTCGTGTTCATTCGTGTACATTCTTGTTCTTTGTGTACACATATTATATTCGTGTTCGTGATGTGTCGTGATCGGATCCATGAGAATTGGTTAGGGGTAGAAGAAATATTATAAGGATATGTGATCAAACCCTTTAAACATTGCATCATGTAGACAACAGCCAGTCATGCACCTCATGTGTGATTGTGTTACTCCATAGACAACAACCAATCTTAAAAGATTGTGTTATTGATCGTGTCACTTATAGATAACAGCCAATCATATTGATTATTTGATTGTTTTATAGCCTTGATAGTAGATCTTGATAACCCAAGCCGATCACATATCTAACTAGTATTTCAAATACTTAGTGTAGTTACAGTTTTTCTATTTATTCTATTTCATTGTGTACTGGTATTGTCTTATTGATCGAGATTATATGTCTTTTTTTTTTTGTACTATGATATTTGCTCACTACTTTCTTGTCTTGTATTATATTCTTTCTTATGTCTATAGTCATTATCAACTAATTGGAACTGCTATTGGGTTATACTTTATTTCAATCCTGACTGGATATATTTTTTAGATGATTGGTTAGAGCAGATGTGTCCCACCTACTACGGGCCACAGGATGGCGAGACCGTTGAGATTGCATCGTAGAACCTCTTGATATAGTACCACCAGTTGGAGAGTTTTAGATCATAATATTGTCTTTGATCTAAGATATACTGTATGGCATGTACTATATTTGAGATCGTTGAGTTGAGATTAACTATTAGACTTGGACTTGTGATGTATGGCATTTTTTGTATTTTTTTCTTCTATTCCATATCGTGCCATAACTTTCTCTAGTTTTATATTGTGATTGACTATTGATTATCATTATCATATATCATTGTCCTCCATTTGGAGTTGAGATGGCATGACAGGTACCTTATATATATTATATGAGATGTTTAGATAGTATTGTTGACCTAGATAATGTTCTACCACCGATGTTGCGACATAGGTTAGACATACCCATGTACTCATACCCCTACATCGGGTGCAGGTCGTAACAGCATTTAACCTTGCCGAAGA
This sequence comes from Iris macrosiphon, assembly GCA_036927795.1. Classification (NCBI taxonomy): domain Eukaryota; kingdom Viridiplantae; phylum Streptophyta; class Magnoliopsida; order Asparagales; family Iridaceae; genus Iris; species Iris macrosiphon. The sequence continues at coordinate 105,887,092 of JAYESA010000006.1, read as the reverse complement.
TGATGGGTTTGTCTTCCCTCCTCTTTGCTGGAACCGTGAAGTAGGAACCTTGGTTGGGGAGGATTTGGTTTACAACATCGGTGGTAGTCACCTGCGTCTGCAAGCGCAGGCCTAGGCTGTGCTCCATGGAGTACATTATGCTTATGTATGCAACTTCATAGTAGTTCAAAGATAGCCCTTTATTGATGAAATAAGGTATATCCTCATCCGGAATTATATCGTCAAGAGAAAAGACGTTAGCATAGGTAGCTACGTACTCCTCCAACTCATCTTTTCCGAGATCTTCCCCAGTGCCAGCGACGACTTTGTTGGTTTTATGTGCAGCTTTACTACCAGAGGTTCGAATGTGTTAGGAGGCAGTGGAGCATCCTTCGGAGGTTGACTCGGCCTGCGAAGGTGAACGACCAAAGGTTCAGACGTGGTAGATGGTGCTGGATCTCCCTTCGACGGTCGATCCGTCCTACGATAATGGACGACTAGAGATTTTGGTGCCTTCGTGCATGCCTTTAGACGGACTCTTAAGGGATCTTCTGGTGTTGTCCAAGCCTCTACCTCATCATCGACGTTATTGCTATATTTATCTTGATAGACCTATTTATAAAGGATCGAGTTGGAGTAATAGACTTCGATCCCTTTTAATGGATCGACATCAGCAAACTCCGTTTTGACGGTACCGTGTTCGTCGACATACTTCAGGTACTGGTACATGATCATATGTTTATGTATCCATTGACGTCCACGCAAGACATTATAGGATACATCTACCTCAATGACGTAGCAGGTAACCTCTGTTTTTAAGTCGTCGATCTTGATTTTTAAGCGAATCTTGCCTAGATCATAGCTTCTTCTTGCGTTGAAGCCAGTGATGGAAGTATTGGTGGCTGCTAGATGATGTATCAAAATACCCAGGGTCTGTAGCAGACTCCATGATATGATATTGATTGATGAACCGGTGTCGATGTGCATCTGGTCTACCTTAATAGTACCAATGTACCCTATGTAAAACAAGGGACGATTATGTCGGTTATTCTTAAAAAATATGTCATGTTGTGAGAACGTGATGTTGGGTATAGACTCCATGATATTATTGTAGTAGGGGCAAGCAGCAGGATCTTCACCTGGCGACTTGACCTGCGCTAGGTAAGTGTCATCATTTTGCAATGCCTCACTAAGAGTGACCCGAGTATCTTTGGAGAGTCAGGAGAAGCTCGAATAGAGACAAATTCACTGGAGTGTTGGTGAGATGGTCCAAGATGTCAAAGTTGTAGGAATTTTTCTGCCCCTGACCTGAATCTTTGCTGAGCGGCTTGTCAAAGAGAATGTCTTTCCGCTTAGACTTGTTCGCTTCTAGAGGCTGGGATGGACCCGGATCTGATATTACGGGTAAAACTGTTGACAGTACACCATCGTCAGGGATGTCGTACTCTCGTTGGTACGCTAGGCATGAATTTGTTGTTCCTTCTATAGCTTCCTCAGATGGGAAGGAAACAGTGTAGCAGGGTTTGGATTTCTTGCCCTTAGTCTTGCTGGCAGTTGGTGTTGTCTGCTGCATCAATTCTGGAGAAAGATCAGGGTGAACCCACTTGACCTCCCCACGTGGCATGGTGAGAGGTATCAGCTTGGCCGTTTGGTCACGAGCCGGCAAAAGGTTCAAGACTTCCATCGTTGCCCGGGGTATCGGGATTACTCCATCTTGGGCCTCCGTCGCCGAGAAATTACCGAACTGGAGATACACCATGTTTACGGCAACTGTCTTGTCATCGATATTAAAGGTGAGGGCCTTGGTGTCAAGCAAATGCTAGATATACTACTTGAGGGTGTAGCAGTCCTTCTTCACATGGTGGACGTAGCGATGATAGTGGTAGTACTTTGGATTATTCATCTTGGTTGCCTCTATAGGGCGCTTGACGTCGAGGAGCCGAAGCTTACCACCCTTCATCAGTACGTCTAAGATGGGCATGACATCGTCATCTTCGAAGGATTAAGTCTCCTGGGGCTTCGGGACCTCAGTCGGCTTTTGCTTGGGCTTCTTGGTTAAGTTGGCCACCAGGGCCTGTTTTCCTTTTCCCTCGCAGCTATTGTTGCCACGGTTGTTGTTGTTAGGACATTTTCCCCTATAGTCAGTGATAGGGATTTGTATTCCCAAGAGACGAGTGACTTTGACCTTCTTCTCAGTGTTAACAGCGCTTATGATGAACGTCGTCCAGTCTTGGAACTGACCGCCGTCCATCCAAAGGCTGACTGTCGAAAGTAAGTTTCTGGGTAAATGTCCATCAGTGTCGACTCAAAATTGCCTAGAGGAAACCTCAGTATTGTTAGTCGGAAATGCTCGATATAATTTTGGGCGAGTTCCCTTTCCCCTTGGGTAATATCCATCAGGGAGGAGATCGTCATATCGCTTCCTCCGTCATAGAATCTTTTGAGGAAAAGACTATTAAAGTCGTTAAACGATAAGATGTAGTTATATAGTAGGCTGCAAAACCAGTCGAATGCTGCTCCAGACAATGCCCCCACAAAAAGCATGGTGAGGTATGCGTCACTGCGAGGTAGGTGCCCTATTGCAGTCTTAAAATAACTCATCTATTAATGGGGGGATGTTTTCCTGTCGAATGGATTCAAGTTAAAGGGCTTCTACTTTGGCGAGTACGGAATATCCCTTCACTCGTGAGGGTATGGTTGTCGTATCCCGGGCTCGCGTAGTGTATCCTGGATGCCCATGGAATCTAGGTAAGCCCGGAGTTTCCAGAATTCCTTTATTTCTTCTTTGGCTTCATCTCTTGTGGAAGGGTCAGATGAGCCTGGCAAGGGGTATTTTTTACCTATGGGCGGTGCGATTGCATCAATATCCGCGTTCGTCCTAGGGTCCAAGCTTGCTTGTCCAAAGTCCTTGCTGGTTGTGAAGACATGTTTGCTTTAATTTCCAACATTGCCTTGGTCAGGGCTTGCATTGATGAACTTACCGTCTGCATCATGGCCTCAAGATCCTCTAGGCATTGTTGGGTCGCTGGAGCCTTTGTGATCGTCCCCTCCATGTATACAGTCCTCACATGGGAAAAGATGGACGGGGCAGTAGTCGTCGCACTTTCTTTCTCAGATTATTATTGGGAGTAGTCATCGGGTAGCATCGCCTCCTTCTCGGATTTGGAGAGAGTACCAACCCCAACGTAGGAGGCTACATCATTTTGATAAGGGTGTCCACCCCTAGGATATCAGAGTCTATCACGTGGGAATTATCACATTCTCGGAACGCCGGGTTATCGTACAGGTCCAGGAGATTACTACCCCCAGCTCGTGTAACCCTCAGGGGTCCTGAGAAAGAACTACCACTAGCAGCTAATAGCTTTTTCTTCGAGCGAGTTCCTTGGAAAAAACCTTCCGTAGGTCCCGCTAGTGGTCCTCCTGGTAGTCGCCTTCTCAATGCACTGGTTGAGAGTGAATGACTGGAGGTGCTGAACTTCCTTCCTTCCAAGGTGGAAGGAACTTTTCGAGAAGAATAACATGAGATGAATGGTAGGTCATCCTCCTCTGGTGTTTGCACCTAATCTTCGGGTTATTGTCGGACAGGTGCCTTCGGATACAGTCGTTAGAATACCGACAGCCGGTTTATGGGTACTGCTACTTTGTTGCAGTAGCAGTTGATGATGATTTTGGCACAGTAATATCCTGGGGAGGATACTTCACGCGCCATAGTTGTCTCCCTCGTCTTGCGCTTGCGATTGATCATGTTGCGTAAGTTCGGCGGGGGTTGATTCACCTTTGTACCATTTCTGTGAATACAGGTAGACCAAGCGCACAGGTGAGTGGGTGATGCTTTTGCTCCCTGGTCTAGGGTTCGTAGAAGAACTTTTCCCAGATTGTCAGTGGAAGACTGTTGAGATAGACCCTGTCCATTTCCCATTGCAGGCTGGACGCATGGGTCAGTCTTATTTAACATCCCATCAGGGGACCCTATAACGGTTGGCGGTGCCCGCTGGCAGTCAGCCAAATGGACAGTTGCTTGATCACAACAAGCTCGTACTTCCCTAGACTTTTTTCACTTAGCACGCACAAGCGCATTATACAAAGAGTCTTGGGTATATCCTTCTTTCAGACTCTCACCTAATGATACCCAAACCGGAGATCTATCTTGGAAAAGATTCTAGCCTTGTTCAACTGATCAAACAAGTCATTATTACAAGTCAATGGATACTTGTTCTTCACTGTCACCATATTTAACTGTCGATTGTCTATACACGTTTGCAAGGTTCCAACCTTCTTGTTCACTAGCACCAATGGTGCTTCCCATGGTAACCAACTAGGTCGAACAAACTTCTTTAACTTCAACTCCTCCATATGCTGATACAACTTGGCTAACTCCTGGTCGGACATCCTATAAACTATATTGAATATTGGTTTAGTCCCTGGTAATAACTCAATGTATAACTCTATATCCCAAATTGGTGGTAAACCTGGCAACTCCTCAGGAAAATTGTCAAGAAATTCCTCAACTATCCTAGGGATCTGCTTTTCCACTACTGCGTTGCTACAATATCATCCTCACATTGGTCCTCTACCGCTCTGACAAAGACAAAATCCTCCTCATCTGGAATTGTAAACAACGCTCGACCCATATGATAATCTATCGATGTATGATTATCTCCCAGCTAGTCCATTCCTAAGATAATATCGAAATTACCCATAAGGAACTCGATCAACCTCGCAGGTAATGAATGCCTGTATACTATGACTGGACACGCTAAAATCACTCTATAAACCCCCATGAGTCCATTACCACTGAGTATATTCAGCCTCTCTAGCAATGCCTCAAACTCTAACCAAATACATGTCGCAAATCATACAGATACAAATAAATGGGAAGCTCCCAAATTAAACAATTCTATAGCAGGAAAAAATTTGATTAAAATGTAACCTGCCACCATGTTATATGATGCCAAAGCCTCCTCCATAGACTAAGTGAAAGCTTGCCCCAGCCCCTGCTACTGCCTCCCTTGGTTATCCTACGGTGGCCTCTACTGACCATACTGCTGAGGTCTCTGTCGATATATCTTAGCTTGCGTTTATAAAGGATGATGAGCTAATGGCCTCATCGCCAATAATGGCCCTCTGTACTGAATTACTCCTAGTGTTGGTAATATTAGAAATTGCTAGACCGGCCCTTCTTGCCGCTACATCAATGGGCATATGATCTGGACTACCATATATCATACACAACCCATTTGGTGACTAATACATGTGTCACGCCCCACTCCCAAATTACGTAGGACTAGGACACATAAGCATGCCAGCCGCATGGTTATGGTACTCCGATATATGGAAACCAGTATTTTTGCATAAAAGCGCCCAACAATTAGAAAATTGCACAAAGATGGAAATTGGGTTTAAATTAATTAAAATAAATGTGCAAGGTGTTCTTGAATTAATTAGAAGTACATGCGGATAAAATTTGGTGGGACACAAGTGTCATGGACATAGAGGGCTCAGAGTATAATTTTATCATAAATTGGGTTGCACGAAACGGGTCAAGATTGTATCTCCAATTTCGATTAGAACGCACAAGGATACAAAATCGTATTTATTTAGAATTAAATACAAACCTCTACGACGAATATTATGCGACTAAAATATAGCACAAGAGAGCATAATTATAAGTTACACAAAGGTCAGAATAGAAGGTGGGTACGTCTAAGACAAGGATGTGAAATTTGTTGGAAGATAAAAGCTAGGGTAGCGCTACAATTATCGTAGCAACGGTAAGGTGCACTACGTGATATAAATATTGTATAATTAAATAAAATGCCGTATTCTATTTTTAATTGGATTCAACTAGCCCTAGTTTCTCTATCTAAGCCAAGTAGGCCTAATTTTGGGTGAGGAGGTTTACAACATGTCCCTGGTGTGACCTCCGTTACCGCAGTAAGTACACCCTACTGGTATTCCCAAAACCTGTTGTTGTTGCTGCCTCGGCTGATATGGCTGAGCTGATACTGTCACTACTGATGCCACGTGCATCTTTAGTATTGAATCGTGGATACGAATGCCAGGTGAAGGTGCTAACGTCAGTGGTACTACTAGTCATCCCCTACTCTGAGCATGGGACCTCTTTTGACCCCCAGTCCTTGAAGCCAACCTCTGAATGGTACGTTCATGCCTCATAACTGCCACCAACACAAAATAAAAAGTTTGGTAGTCATACCCCTCTACTAGCTGTAAAATCTCTATATAAAGTCCATGTTGAAACCTCATCGCCCTCTCTGGCTTTGTAGCCACCATCATTGAAGCAAACATACTCAGTCTACAAAATTTTACTACATCCCCGTCTATTATCGTTTCTGCATGCTTGAGGCCAATAAACCTCTGTTGCAGCTCATATTGCGCCACCACGCCAAAGTACTTAGTCCTGAACGTCGTCCTGAAGCCGTCCCAAGAAATAGGATGCCTCAAACCTACCTCCACCGATGCCCACCAATCTCGAGCAAGGTCCTGAAGCTACAATTGGACCTGGTCAACCTGTTCCTTAGCCGGAACCTTGGCTGCTGCTAGAATCACCTTGATGTCTTGAAGCCAAGCATCCGTTGTGATGGCGTCTTATGTACCATCGAAGTACCTCGAGTTAAGCCTACAAAATCTGACCGATGCCCCTGAATCTATTCTTTCGCCCTTCTCCAGAGCCGTCTGCAATCCTTGGTTCAACAATGCAAGTAATAGTCAAGCTAACCATATGTAACAGTGATGAGGCATGTAAAGGTAAGGCTGCACCGACGTGAGGCGTGGGTGAGCTATGATGCATGTAAAGTTGGGTATGATCACATATCTATACTAAAATACTCCCCACCCTCGACTGGTATAGTAGATCCAATCATGGTACGCTATGGCACGGGATTCCCTAGGGAGGTAGCAAATCTCCCTGGGACTCGGTGTCTGTACATGCACAAGATAACAAGGAAACAAGCCTTGTACAAGCTACACCATAAATAAGGAATAACATCTCATGACGAGATCCGTATACACCAATCCGTGTAGCCAGCGTGTCAAAATATGGATATTTACACTAGATACAATGGACATAGGAGATATCATAAATTAGAAGCTAATCAGAGAATGTACTCGCCTTGGGTCCTTAGCTGGTGAATACCGAGGTCCTGTTCCAGAGTATCGTCTGGAGGATCCAGCAGTCCTATAACATATAATAAATAATACAATATTTGCATCAGATGCTATACTAAACACACAATCAAATACCTAACTCAGGGGCTATGCTTGGCATGATACTGGTCAACTAGGGTCGTCTAGTAGATAGATATAGAAATGTACATATTGTACTAACATATACATTAATACATTTGGTACGAAAATAGATATGTGTATTTATATATACCTTAAGTAAATTAATAATGTATGTTTTAATTACAAATAGCTACTAGGAAATACTTTACACAAGGTATATTCATAAGAATAAGCCAAATTAGAATTTTTTTACTATATTTACTAAATTCCAAGTACAAATGACTATGCTAATACATGCATTTAATTTATACTAGTATATATACTTTTCATTAAATCGATATTATATATAAAAATAAACCAATATGTATATATTGAGAATATGTTAAGTATATACAAAATATATATATATATATACATATACCAAATTAATTATATATACTAGGATACGTATTTATATATATATATAAATCATATGCCAATTAAATATATATATATACATACACAATATTCATATACACTAATACATTTATATACTAAGTATATATATACTATACTTATACATGTTTAAACACTAAGTAAATAAATAATATATATATACATATATTAAATACATACATATATATATATACGTATGTATATATATACATATATATATACATAGGAAGAAGGAAGAAGGAAGAGGGAGAAGAGAGGAGTGCTCACAGGGGGTTGGTCGGTTGTGCAGGGCTAGGTCGCCGGAGTTAAACTGCTCGTGGTGGTGGTGCGAGGGGATTTTAGACCGGAGGGGAAGCTCGAAAGAAGGGAGGAGCAGAGGGGGTCAGGATCCGTCTGTGAGGAGGAGCACGGTGGAGATGGTGGTGGTTGTATGATGATGATAGAACTGAGGTGCAGCGAGGGTCGGGATCCGCCTGTGGGGAGGAGCACGGTGGTCGCTGAACTCAGGCCGGAGTAGCAGCGTGGCGGGGAGCGGGGGATCTCGTCGGGCTGAAGGTGCTTGGTCGGACCGGGGTGGCTTGAGGGCAGCCAGAGGATGGCTGGACCACGCCAGAGTTAAGACCGGGGGTCGGCTTGGTTGACAGTGGGTGCGAGGGGATGATGACAGGAAGGATGAGGTGGAGCCGAGGGGAGGTTGAGAGAACTCGCCGGAGAATGTGGCTACGGGCCGGGGAAGAGTCGGGTGGATGCTCGGAGTTGGAGGAGGCCGGCGTCTCGGTTGCTCGGGGATGAGCAGCGGGAATCGATCGCTGCACAGCCGTCGTGGGAGAGGAGAGGAGAAGCTCAGACGCTCGGGTCGACTGGCCGGACTGACAGCAAAAAAGCTCGCCGGAGGAGAAACTCGAACGGTGGCAGAGCAAGGAGACAGTGGTGGTGGAGCTGGTGCTAGGAGGAGGAGCAGTGGGGCTCCGCCGGCTGAGAGTGGTGGTTGCTTGAGCTGAAGGTGGATCCGGTAGAGAGGCCTGGTGGTGTGAGAGAGGAAGGGAGGAGTTCGTGTCTCCGGCGGGTCGACCGGAGTGACTACGGTGAGAAGGGGGTGTACAGTAGAGTGGATTATTCCCCCCCCCCCTTAAATAAATTCAAACTCTACAATGGAGAAGGGAAGAAAGGAAGAAGAAGAAGAGAAGAAGAAAAATAAAGAAGTGGAGAAATGAAGGAATGGAGGAGGCTACGGTTTGGGGAGCTTGGGGCTAGTGAGGAGGTGTGCTTCCCTAGGTTTTTGGGGATTAGGGCTAGTGATAGGACATTAAATAGGGTGATGTGAGAGGGAATGAAGGGTGGTGATTGACCCATTGAATAGATGGCCAAGATTAAATATGAAAGAATTTTTCATGTGGGAATGAGGGTGTTGACTAGTCAATGTTGGGCTTCTCCATTTAGTTAAACCAATGAGACACCAAATACAAATTTGCAAATTAGCCCCCTTAAATTTGGGTATTTGCACATATGCATAAAATAATAAAAATTGGGTGGGCGATTGGGTGTTTGGCGTTTTGCAGGGTGAGGGTGCGTCGTGTGTTTGGTACGGGCTTAATTAGCAGGGTATTGGAATTAAACGGGATTAACGGGATCAGATAAAATGGTATCCCTAATTTAATTAGAAATAAAATGCAAGTTGTGTTCAAAAATTAATTAGGAGTACATGGGACCAAAATCAGGTCGGGTCATCAATAGCATTAATGGAGAAGACTCAGAACAGAATATTACCCTAATTTGGGTCGTACGAAAAAATAGGTCAATATTGCCTCCAATTTCGATTGGAACGCACAACGATACAAAATAAGAATTTATCCAGAAATTAAATAAACGTCCGCGACGATTTTTGTGCGGCTAAAATGAAGGTACAGAGATCATAATTATGAGTTGCAAAAATATCAGAATGGGAGGCAGGCACGTCTAGGGCAAGGTTGTGAAATTTGTTGGAAGGCAAAAGTCACGGTAGCACTCCAAATATCGGGGCAACGGCAGCGCGCAACAATTAAATAAATTACGGTAATTAAGTACAACCTCCAATAAATTAATTCTAAAATAAAACAATTAAATACATAATCCCCATAATAATTCGGACAGGTATTCGTCTAATGGCTTCTAGGTCGAGTCTACCAGCTCAGACATTAATGAACACTGAATATAATAATAAATTTAATTACCCATCTCACGAAATTAATTAATTTAAAATACACTTATTGAGAAATTATTTAATATAAATATCACAATACTAATAATTATAAAAAGTCAAAAATAGCTCCATTTTTAGAATGTGGTGGTGACAAGTCTACCCTCCTTAAAAGAATTTCGTCCTCAAAATTTTAAATCCCCAATAGTAGTATTTACTCATACACATTATTATTTTCCATAAATAGTGAAATTCAACAACCCACATAATCCTGAAATAATCCACCTTGTCGTTTCACAATCTTCAAAAAATTTTGAAATTACTATATTCCTGAAATATCCTCAAAAATAAAAATCAGTTTCCATTTCCTCACAATTCCCATGAATTTAAATTAAAAATTAAATACTCGGAATTTGATATCTGTTCCTCAAATTTAATTTCAAGCAATGTATTGAATCTCGTCCCAAAAAGTCTGAATCAAAACAATAATCCATCAATGATCTGATTCTTCAGTTTTCTTTTTCCTCAAATACTCAACAGTGCGACACTGCAACGTCTACAATATAAAAATTTTAAAATTCATAACTTGCGGTCAAATAAATATAATGACAATCTCCTGAATTTTCTCAAAAAAAATTTTTATCACCAATTTTTTTTTTCGTATCATAACCTTCCTAAAATTAATAAATCCTCAATTTTGCCATGTTAATTTCTTAACTCTCCATTTAAGTTAATGTTTTATCCTCGAGTTTCAATCATAACTCAATCTTCGTAAAATCAAGGATCCATCAATTCTGTTATATCAACCCCTTAGTTCTTTATTTAAATTAATGCTTATCCACAAATTTAATCATCTTGCCTCTTTTTGTCAAGTCATAACCTTGTCATAGATCTTTGCTATGGTCAAAACCCCAATGATCATGGTTTAAGAAAATTCTACCTATAGCCATGCAATCTAAGAAAATATATAGGTCATGTGTCTTTTGTCATGGTATTGTAGTCTCTGTCAGGGTGTACTACCAACTTTATTCTAACAAGAAAATCATGCATACGAACTACAATACTAGGGAAATCAATCAATCAAAAGACGAAAAAAAGGAACATTAGGAAAGAAAAGAAAGAACCTGCTAACATATTACTTGTAGTATCTCCTATCTCTAACAAACTCTCAACTCTAGCACATTCATTAACTAATTCCTATTCCTGTACACTAGTACCCATATCAACTAATCATTAATCCACAAGATCCATGAATATATCCATATTGCACACACCTGTCTATTAATACCAAAATCTGATACCAAGAACCTCTAATATAACCATGGTTCAATAATGCATCTAAGTTTGATAACTCTATCTCTTTAGTACCATACTCTCTGCCAGTTCCCGTTCCTACTACAATTGTTCATACTAGTTGTTCTTATCACTCAAATACACGTCAAATGCAACACCATATTAAGTGCTAAGCCCTTTCTAATACAACCCTAGATGGACACCCAAGTCTGTTTTCAGTGTCATCTCCATCCTGCCCAAGTCAATAGGTCCTTACATATGTATATCATCTACTCATATACTAATATATACATTTCTCATCCACCATAAAATTAATCCTCAAAATAATCGTCAAAGTTTAACTTCTCGAACAAATTTAAAATAAAATGCATATATTTCCTCAATAGTCGAATACTCAATATCGAAATCAAATTTAATCGCTCCTAAAATCTTTATAGCCTTGACCAGGTTTATTGAATCAAAATTTGAAATCCTCAAATTTTAATGACACAATCTCAACTCCTCAATAATTCTCAAAAATTAAAATTTATTTCCACTCTTTAATTTATAAATCCACAAATATACATATAAGTGCTCACGGTCTCTAATTCTCGAGGTGCACTTAAAACATCTATTGTCTATAACTGTGTACTAAAATTGTACTGCCCGAATTACTTGCACTATTTCCTTCAATGATCAAAGTTATTATCACATGTATTTTCTTCCATGATTTTCAATCTATATTAACTGGTATATCATCCAATTATTATCACACAGAGTGCTTACTGTTATTATCATCATTCTCGACTAATCCTCGTTATAGAATCATTAGTACCCTTGGTATGATATCGCGAGCTTCATTATTGGATCATCTCCTCAAACTTATTAGAACTCATGGTTAGCTGTACCTTTTATAACACTCATATTTCTTATTCTCATGGGCAAGTATATGGTTCATTATCTCGATTAATGTATATATATTCCCCTTTAACCTTTTACAGCCTGTTAACTAATCTGTGATACGCCTCACCATTTTCATTACCAATTCCGATATTTCTCTACTCATGACACCTCATTATAACTCTTTATGCATATATCCTTCTTTACTTTTAACACACCCGATACCAATCATCAAATTGAATCATGCTCCATAAATCCTTAACACAATTTTTTGATACCTAATTGTTCACATAGATCATCAAATTACATAATCATGATTATCCAGGACGGGTATATTGGCTCTGATACTAACTCTTGGAACTATCACTGATACTCTATACTCTCCTTCTACTCACAGTCTCTAATGACACTTATCCTATAACCACTGTTACAAGGTACTATGCTATGGGTTAACTCTAGATTAAGGCCTACTGCTCACATGTCCAACCAGAAAATACTTACAACTCACTAGCAACACAGTCAATACTAATACTCAAGACACAGCCATAATTACAAGTCATTAATTATCATACTTAACAAGGAATCCTCAAAGAATAGGAGCTCAAAAAGACTGGATTGAGGACTGAAGGTGTTTCTACTGCTAGCAACAAAAAGAAACGATGGAAAAAGTCCTGTATAACAGAAATAGATAAGTGTTGAGATGATACTTTAAGAATAAATTTTAAGACACAGCCTGATAATCATACACGTCGGTCAAAAATCATGACGCTGAGAATCCTCGCCATGCCAGTAAGCACAGGTGCGATAAACGACAGGTTCCGTAACTAAAGTACGCAACCCTATAGTCATGTCATCTAGAATCTTCGCCACGCCAACCGGTACAGCTGCGATAAACTCTAGGTTTCATAACCAAAACAGACGTTTCACCTTCAGTACTGTTCTCATTAATATATGTCATCAGATAATATCGTAAAATTTAGTCCGTAAAATTCATCTCGGCATGAAATCAACTCTACAATGAAACCAAGATCCTAATTTAATAACTGATCAACAGGAATCAAGCTCAATATCAACGAGTGAGGATGGACGAAAACAAGGCAAAGAATTTAAAATTAGAATTATAATAAGATTCTCAAGGGGTCGTCCCAAGAATCTCTCAAGAATTTATGATTGAGTATCCTCTCTCATCCTAGTATCCTATGTCCTATATTCTATAGCAGGCACGCAGTAGTACAACTATGACATCGCACTACCACGACATCGCACAACTTGCGAAGTTTGACCTGCATGGGCCACCACTAAAAACGTGTCACGACCCACACCCGATATAGGGGTACGAGTGCGTGGGTACGTCCAGCCTACGCCGCAACATCGGCGGTAGAACGCTGTCTAGGTCAGGTAACTATCTAATCAAACTCACATAAATATCCAACTCCATAAGGAGACATGGATATCATAAAATAATGCTAGAAATACTCAATCACATAAACTAAAACACGATGAGATATCAAGGCAAGAAAAGAAATACAAGACAAGTCTAACGACAAAATAGTCATACCTGCAATCAGTGACATTCAATCCCCAAGTATGTCAGAAACAAGTCCACTAAGATCACAGTCTGGAAAATATTTTCCAGTCAGGAAGGAGCATAGTACATCTCTAAATAGCAGTTCTTTATTAATAATATAAACTATGTAGCAGTATATAGAGGGAAATATACAAGATGCATGTATAGGTACGAGAAATGTACAATAAAAGAAATACTGGAAATACTGTAAGTAAATGCAGGAAAAGAAATAATATGTCAATGAGCAAGAATCCTATGACTAAGTGTGTGAGTACTAGCTTTAACATGTGATCGGCTTGGGACTAGTAAACTCATTACATTGGTTAGCGATCATCCTTGAGGTCAGGCTAATCCGTAAGAATAGCTATAATGCGAGTAATAGTCAGGCTAACCATATGTAACAGTGATGAGGCATGTAAAGGTAAGGCTGCACCGACGTGAGGCGTGGGTGAGCTATGATGCATGTAAAGTTGGGTATGATCACATATCTACACTAAAATACTTTCCACCCCCGACTGGTATAGTAGATCCAATCATGGTACGCTATGGCACGGGATTCCCTAGGGAGGTAGCAAATCTCCCCGGGACTCAGTGTCTGTACATGCACAAGATAACAAGAAAATAAGTCTTGTACAAGCTACACCATGAATAAGGAATAACATCTCATGACGAGATCCGTATACACCAATCCGTGTAACCAGCGTGTCAAAATATGGATATTTACACTAGATACAATGGACATAGGAGATATCATAAATTACAAGCTAATCAGAGAATGTACTCGCCTTGGGTCCTTAGCTGGTGAATACCGAGGTCCTATTCCAGAGTATCGTCTGGAGGATCCAGCAGTCCTATAACATATAATAAATAATAAAACGTTTGCATCAGATGCTATACTAAACACACAATCAAATAACTAACTCAGGGGCTATGCCTGGCATGATACTGGTCAACTAGGATCGTCTAGTAGATAGATATAGAAATGTACATATTGTACTAACATATACATTAATACATTTGGTACGAAAATAGATATGTGTATTTATATATACCTAAAGTAAATTAATAAGGTATGTTTTAATTACAAATAGCTACTAGGAAATGCTTTACACAAGGTATATTCATAAGAATAAGCCAAATTAGAATTTTTTACTATATTTACTAAATTCCAAGTACAAATGACTATGCTAATACATGCATTTAATTTATACTAGTATATATACTTTTCATTAAATCGATATTATATATAAAAATAAACCAATATGTATATATTAAGAATATGTTAAGTATATACAAAATATATATATATATATATATATATATATATATATACATATACCAAATTAATTATATATACTAGGATACGTATTTATATATATATATAAATCATATGCCAATTAAATATATATATACATACACAATATTCATATACAGTAATACATTTATATACTAAGTATATATATACTATACTTATACATGTTTAAACACTAAGTAAATAAATAATATACATATACATATATTAAATACATACATATATGTATATACGTATGTATATATATACATATATATATACATAGGAAGAAGAAAGAGGGAGAAGAGAGGAGTGCTCACAGGGGGTTGGCCGGTTGTGCAGGGCTAGGTCGCCGGAGTTAAACTGCTCGTGGTGGTGGTGCGAGGGGATTTCAGACCGGAGGGGAAGCTCGAAAGAAGGGAGGAGCAGCGGGGGTCGGGATCCGTCTGTGGGGAGGAGCACGGTGGAGATGGTGGTGGTTGTATGATGATGATGAAACCGAGGTGCAGCGAGGGTCAGGATCCGCCTGTAGGGAGGAGCACGGTGGTCGCTGAACTCAGGCCGGAGTAGCAGCGTGGCGGGGAGCGGGGGATCTCGTCGGGCTGAAGGTGCTTGGTCGGACCGGGGTGGCTTGAGGGCAGCCAGAGGATGGCTGGACCACGCCGAAGTTAAGACCGGGGGTCGGCTCGGTTGACAGTGGGTACGAGGGGATGATGACAGGGAGGATGAGGTGGAGCCGAGGAGAGGTTGAGAGAACTCGCCGGAGAATGTGGCTACGGGCCGGGGAAGAGTCGGGTGGATGCTCGGAGTTGGAGGAGGCCGGCGTCTCGGTTGCTCGAGGATGAGCAGCGGGAATCGATCGCTGCACAACCGTCGTGGGGGAGGAGAGGAGAAGCTCAGACGCTCGGGTCGGCTGGCCGGACTGACAGCAAAAAAGCTCGCCGGAGGAGAAACTCGAACGGTGGCAGAGCAAGGAGACAGTGGTGGTGGAGCTGGTGCTAGGAGGAGGAACAGTGGGGCTCCGCCGGCTGAGGGTGGTGGTTGCTCGAGCTGAAGGTGGATCCGGTGGAGAGGCCTGGTGGTGTGAGAGAGGCAGGGAGGAGTTCGTGTCTCCGGCGGGTCGGCCGGAGTGACTACGGTGAGAAGGGGGTGTACAGTAGAGTGGATTATTCCCCCCCCCCTCTTAAATAAATTCAAACTCTACAATGGAGAAGGGAAGAAAGGAAGAAGAAGAAGAAGAAGAAGAAGAAGAAGAGAAAAAGAAAAATAAAGAAGTGGAGAAATGGAGGAATGGAGGAGGCTACGGTTTGGGGAGCTTGGGGCTAGTGAGGAGGTGTGCTTCCCTAGGTTTTTGGGGATTAGGGCTAGTGATAGGACATAAAATAGGGTGATATGAGAGGGAATGAAGGGTGGTGATTGACCCATTGAATGGATGGCCAAGATTAAACATGAATGAATTTTTCATGTGGGAATGAGGGTGTTGACTAGTCAATGTTGGGCTTCTCCCTTTGGTTGAACCAATGGGACACCAAATACAAATTTGCAAATTAGCCCCCTTAAATTTGGATATTTGCACAGATGCATAAAATGATGAAAATTGGGTGGGCGATTGGGTGTTTGACATTTTGCAGGGTGAGGGGGCGCCGTATGTTTGGTACGGGCTTAATTAGCAGGGTATTGGAATTAAACGGGATTAACGGGATCAGATAAAATGGTATCCCTAATTTAATTAGAAATAAAATACAAGTTGTGTTCAAAAATTAATTAGGAGTACATGGGGCCAAAATTAGGTCGGGTCATCAATAGCATTAATGGAGAAGACTCAGAACAGAATATTACCCTAATTTGGGTCGTACGAAAAATAGGTCAATATTGCCTCCAATTTTGATTGGAACGCACAACGATACAAAATAGGAATTTATCCAGAAATTAAATAAACGTCCGCGATGATTTTTGTGCGGCTAAAATGAAGGTACAGAGATCATAATTATGAGTTGCAAAATTATCAGAATGGAAGGCAGGCACGTCTAGGGCAAGGTTGTAAAATTTGTTGGAAGGCAAAAGTCAAGGTAGCGCTCCAAATATCGGGGCAACGGCAGCGCACAACAATTAAATAAATTACGGTAATTAAGTACAACCTCCAATAAATTAATTCTAAAATAAAACAATTAAATACATAATCCCCATAATAATTCGGACAGGTGTTCGTCTAATGGCTTCTAGGTCGAGTCTACCAGCTCAGACATTAATGAACACTGAATATAATAATAAATTTAATTACCCATCTCACAAAATTAATTAATTTAAAATACACTTATCAAGAAATTATTTAATATAAATACCAAAATACTAATAATTATAAAAAGTCGAAAATACCCCCGTTTTTAGAATGTGGTGGTGTCAAGAAGGCACTACCTTCTGCTGTTGTCCCGTAGAACCATGCCCTACTAGCAGTCCTTCCACTCTAGCTGCTCCAATAACCGAGGATAGGGAATCCCTATAGAAAAGGATATAAGACATCAAGAACAAGACGAGAAGGAACAAGGAAGCAAATGGTTCGATAGGTTAAGCTTGTTATTCGAAGAAGACAAATTTTGGATATCAAAGGGAACATGATTGATTGAGACTCCTATGACCATGATACCCCATAAGTCTGAAAACAAGACCTACATAGGCCACCACTAAAACCTTGTCATGCCCCACTACCGAAATATGGAGAAAGGGGTTATGACGCGGCCTGCTACGCACTACAGGGGTACCCCGGGGTATAGTCAAGGCTATAAGAAGACAAGGGGGTGCATAATACAATCAAGTCACCTAGGATCCCTGAACATCTATGTCTCAAGCATTCGAACAAGAAACAATAAGCATAGAATATGTAAGTTATAGTAATAAGGCATCTAAATGCACCATCAAAATGTTTCTAGAGTCTAGCCAAGAAAAATGATAGGCTAGCAGAGTATCAACAGTTCATATTAAAGTATGTCAGCAGCAGTCTGAATAGTTAGAGTCATGTAAGGAACTAATGTCCAAAATTTTCGACTAACAATTATCGGTAGCTAAACACCCAAAAGATATAAATGTAGAATATAAGTGGGGAAGATTGAAACCCACTCTTATCCCTCAGCGCCATTTTTCAAGGGAAGATAGGATGGATCCTCAGGCTCTAGCTCTAAACCTGGTCATGGAAACCAGTGGGTTAGACCCTAAGTAACAAGTACCACAAGGAAGCACGAATGACGAAACAAAACCCAGACCCTGTTAAAAATGTAAAATTAGGATACTCCAAATTTGGGGGGTCAAGAATATAATGCAAGAACCAAGAATCATTGGCGTGTGCCCTATCATCGAGATAATATGATACTTCTGCACCAAATAAAGATAAGAAGTGTCATATTACACCAAAATAGGGTACGTCCCCTGATTATGGTCAAGCTAAGGGGTTTCTGTATTGTAGTTTTGGTTCATAGGCTATCATAGAACAATAGTCCAACCCCACAACCAAAAAAGAATAAAGGTTGAACCACCAAACCACTACTGTCTATGATCCTATACTACTAGCAGAAAATATACTACACAAACAAGTTCATTTTATAATTGGCCAAGTAATTCTACAGCTTACTAGATGAAGTCTGCTTCCAGAAAAATGCATAATATAGGAGTCCTCAAATCGTGCTATGATCGAGCAGGGCTACCCGAGCTAATAATAACATATAGCCCATAGAAATACACCGGTCGACCGTAGGGCAATCATGCTAAACAGGTTAGTAGCAGTTCCAGACCTCCCATAGGGAGATACTGACTCGGCAAAAATAAAGAAAATCAGATAGTGTACTCCACTAATAAAGATGATATACATTATCTGTAGTGGCCAGCCTGGCTCGTCCGAACTAATGTTTGAGAGGTGGTTGTCATACACGATCTCGAGATATCGTTCCCTCCCCATGCTCTACAAGTTTTATTTGCCTAGTCAACCCTACTGTTAACTAGAATATTATGTCGTGGCCATACGATTAATCCTCCTAAATATCGTACTTCATACGATCACGCTAGGTACAAATCCATGTTGTTACTCAAGAGCTCAATCTAGATTATCCCAAGCGTGATGCAACAAATCAATAATCTCCTAACCACGGTAAGGTCATTGGCCAACTACCAAAAGCATATAAAGGAGGGTAATCGCGTAGCATAAAACATATAGCACATAGAAGGATCAAGTGGCACATCGGCAAACAAGTAAATCAAGAAAAACTCTCTCTGCATTCATGTGTATCAGTACAGATACAAGTAGTCAGGTCAGGAACACATAGTAGGCCCAATCAGGTCCTTTATCTCTTGTAATCATGCAAATCATGTCAAGCGCATATTAAATACTATAATAGCAATTATAATATGGACTAGTCGTACTAGATGTTTTATTAGGATATCTCAGTTACTGGTCACTAGCTCATGAAATCTTGTCATTCTAATTATCAAGCTCATTGATCATTCTCTTCTTACAAGGGTTAAGGCAAGCATTTAAACTAAGTAGGAGGAAACAACAATTCCTAACATTTTAAAAGATCAGACGCATAAAAAAACCAAGCAAGGACTGCGCACAATCGGCCAAAAAATTAAGAGCACGCCGCACATTTTATGCAAGGGTATGCCCCTTGGAAAAGTACGGGCACATACACAGGATCATTCAGGCATATAATCGCAAGAGATAAAAATGAGATGAGCTCACTTTTGAAAAAGTACGCGAGCCAGGGATAACTGACGTACAAAATAAAATATACAGGTAAGAAAAGGAATACTAGATGCAAAAACACAAAAACCAAGAATAGCACGAAAGTCGAGAACACACAAACCAAAAAAACATAAATTGAGAACACGTAAATTGAGAAGCCCAAAAGTCAAGGCTTGTTCACAATGAAAAATTCATGAAACAAAAATATACGCCAACCGAAAGCTTCGACGCACTTTTCTTGGTAAATGGAAAAATTCTCTACAAAAGTATGCACCAAAGTTACGCCTAAGAGTTTCCTTTCAAAAGTGCGCACAGGGAATACTCAGAGAGCCCATGGCATACTTTTGTAAGAAAAGAGGATTTTGTACAAAAGTACGCAAGTGTGTTCTGCATTAAAGTGCACCCGGATTAGGGATACACATATTTTACACGAGAAAAAGTTCTCATGCACAATTTTCACAGACGCTGTGCTTCTTCTCATGTCAGCACCCATGGTGAGCACACAAAAGAAAATGTTCCAACTCTTAAATCCATGTTAAAACTCCAAATCAGATGAAACAAAAGCTAAAATCAGGTAAATATAATCCTCCACAACATGAACCAAATTATTTTCAAAAATTAAGTATTGGGAGATCATTCCTAAGAAAATATCAAATGAAACTCGTAGCTAAAAACTTACATCTACTCATTTCTAGCCATCAAAATCAAAATTACCAAGTTCTAAGGATGTAAAGGAACACAACGTGCATATAGTAGACTAATAATATACAAGAAATAACAAGAATTAAAATATGCATGATCTATGTTTCTTTATGAGAGCAAGATGTACTTGCTTATAAAGAAAGAAACAAAGAAAGAGAGTAAAAAAATGACGAAAGAGAAAGAAGAAGAATATATATAGGGTTATGGGTTCAATGCTAGCCATCAAATCAAGACATAGTCAATTTTACCCACACAATTAAACACATGAACCCAACTCAAGCAAAGAACATGGGTCGGGTCTGAACCATATGGTGGTCAAGCCAGCAAGCCAAATACGCACAGAATGTATGCCTAGAACGAGAAGTAACATATATATCGAGAACGGGGAGTAACATATTAATTGTAATTCTTCATACTTTCGTTAACAGGGATGAACAAACCCATTGTAGGTCTTATCAGGCATAAGTTCAGTTTCCTAATACTAGAAGTCATGTATATAGGTTGTATCGTACGCTACTTCCTCATAAATAGGTTATTATATAAATATGTATAGGACACACTATGGGATCATGTGGAGTAGATCCATCTCTGTCAAACATATTCTTTGATCAGCTCAAATCTATTATCCTAAAAAATAGAGATGCATCTATTATCCATATAAAATATAGAGGTAGATATTATATGGTTTAAATTGTGACAAATACATGGTTTTGCAACTCATGAATTTATCATATTGTGAATATTATGTACCTTGGGATATTTTGTATTATTAGACTGTTTGTGATATTAAGTACTCTGGGAAATCTTGTATTATATTTGTGATATTATTATTTTGTGTGTTAAATTTGTTATATTTTGTATTCTATTTGTTTCTATTTCATATGTTTGTTTGTGATACTATCTCTTAATATGTTATATTTATTTGTTTATGTTTGTGATATTATCTCTGCAAGCTATTGTCTATGTGTGTGAGAGTGCCACTGTCCCTATAAGTTGTTATTGTATTTTTTTTGTATTTAGCAAAGGAAAAAATACATCACTAACATATATTTGAACGATGCTACACGTATTAGTACATTGCTAACCATAATGACACCATAACGACATATGGGAAGCTTAGAGATGATATATGTGTCGCTAAACAACATGTATTTTTTAAACGTCAATGTATGTCGCTAAACGTTGCAATCTGTGGACATGAAAGACTTTGTCATGTCATCAATAACGTCATTAATTTCTTATATTATGTCGCAATTTTGTCATTATTTTGGTGACAAACAACTTATTATGCGTCGCTAAATCAATGGCGCTCCTACTTTAATGTCGTCCAATGTCGCTAAATTTGGGAGACCTAGCGATGTTCTATACGTCACTAAATTAGCCGTAAGAACGACATTTTATATATTAGCGACCAATGCGACATGTTGTAGACATCGCTAAATGCGTCTCTACACGACATTAGCAATATATTTTTGGATATTAGCGACGAATAATTTCCCTCATTTTAGTAGTGTCCTCAATCTCTTCACAGTTAGATTATTTCTCTCTTTCTCTTCCTTTTTTTCACAAAGATCTCCTAACTCTCTGGAAACCCTCTTCTTATTCCTGTGAGATTGAGTAGTCGAGGGAACAAAGCATGTGCTATTGAGCTAGCTTGGAGGTAGACTAGCACATTCACGCATATATGATAGATTGGTCACATTGTCCATCTAAAGGCAAGTATGCTTTTCTCCAAATTTAGGCCAATTTCGTAGGTTTTTATATTTTCTCGACCGATTTCAATTTTACTAATATGTATCCGGTCACTAGGATTACGATAGACTAGGTTTCAAGTCAATTTTAGATTTGACCAACAAGTGACCATTGATTTTAAGTTTTTAATATTTTTAAACTAAGTGGTATAATCTATTTTTGGCTAAGTGATTCAATACAAAACCTCCGCTAAGAAAGAGAACTAGTAACTAGGATCAATGTATTGTATTTATGATTTTTTTTATGAAGAACGGTCATCTATCTGACAGTATTATATGAAACAAGGATCCAATTTGTGTTGTGCTAAATGAACAACATGATGCCGACCTACCCGTAGCATATTGCCAGTGCACCATCAGTGTACCATAAGTTGTTCGACCTACTCCTACTTCTAGGATATGAATACGTAGCCAAATACAGCCTATGCCACGACATAGATGGTAGTACGTTGTCTATGATCGATCTCAATGATCCTTGACACAATATCATACTATACATCCATAACAACTAAGTTATTAAAAATAATGAACAAGAGGCCTAAACGCTTACTATACTAACTACCAACTATGAATAACCTAAAGCCACACGAAAAGAAATCCTACTTCATACTATGGATCTCTGGAAGAAAGATTGGATTGCCACATCGATTGTAGAGCAAAGAATAATACCTAAAATTATCAATGTATCCAATCAGGATTGTAGCAAGTACAATTCCAATACAACATGATAAAGTATAATATAAGTAAAATACTAAACATGAAAACTATATATATATACAAAGGACCTCTAGCTCAAGTGATTAGAGTGAGGCATATCCCCTAAGAGGTTGTGGGTTCGAGCAACGGAAGAAGCACATTTAATTCTCTGTGGAAGAATTAATGTGAGTATTGGTGCGATTTAGGTGCGATGCATGTGTGGATTAGGTGCAGGTACGGGCCTTCGGGCCGGGATGTGTGGGACCTTTGGGCCAAGTTTGTAGGCCTTCGGGCCAGGAGTCTGTAACACAATTACCTCTTCCAAATTTATCTATATATATATATATATATATATATATATATATATATATATATATTGGAAAAGGTAACTTCTATATATCATACTACAACTCCCAATATTACACCACATGGAGCAGTTAGCTCAGAAAAAGAGCAACAAGACTAAGTAACACATAGAAAATTAACACTCTCATCAAACTGAGAATGATACCTATAGTTGTAGTTTATAAGCCATCGAATATCCACTTATTTTGTTGCTTGTGTTATGGCGCTTTGGTGCCTCATGTCATCCATGGCACAAGGATGTTGAAGTTGTTATGGTTGTTTTGCAATGCTCCTTGAGTACTTGGAGTGGTATTCCTTTATCTTAAGAGACTCCTCAAATTACTCAATGAATATTTGTATTTCCTGTTCACAACATCCCTTCGTAAGCAGGATTAAGGCCACGCTCAAACCTTCGGATGTATGCCTTCTCCAGTAGTAGGGATTCAGAGAATTTAGCAAGTTCCAAGAATTAAGACTCATAATTTTATATTGACATGTTCTCTTGCTAACTGAGACAAACTCATCATCTTTTCTTTGACAAACTGTTAATTGGAGGAATGTACTAGTCGAGAAATGCTTGCTTGAACACTTCCCAAGAAATTTTGGCTTCTTAGTTAGCATCGCAGAGCACCTTTGTCTTAACATCATTCATGCACTTTCAACATACTTGTATAAACATTCACGCCACCTTCTTGGACCCTTGGATACATATGAGTTCAAACAAGCCCTCCATTTTGGCCTAATCCATTAAAACTTTTAATTATGCTCTCCTATTAAATGGTGGTTGGTCCAACATTTTGAACTCTAAAAATTTGAATCAAGATCTTTTGGATGTCGTCAGCTAGGGTTATTCAACTTCAACTACCCCAGTTTCTTGAGTCATAATCGTCGTAATATTATTATTATTAGTCGCCATAGTTAGTAACAAATTTTGTCAACATGTCCAAATGCTTTGTTTCCTCTCAAATTGGTTTTACCGTGCCTCAAATTATTTATGTTGCACTTCCCTCATTCTTACAACTCTTCCATTAGGTCATTTGCAGCTATTGCCTTCTAGTTGCCCGTATTACCCATTTTTGTCATTGCTTTAAAAGAAAATACATCTCGTTAGTATTTATAAAAGACTATGGGCTTGCTATATGGAACTATTGCTTCAGGCAACATAAAATCAGCAGGCATTCAACCAAGAAATCATATCAATAGTTTTTCAAAGAAAATAAATCAAAATACGAGGAAACAAAACCATGCTCTAAAACCATTAATCATGCCCCAATTTTGCGAAAATGATAAGGCGCTACCGGACGTAATATCGTACAAGTATAAATTGCATATGTAAAAGACAAGAACATGCACGCATAGTAAACCCATTTTAAAATAGGGTTGAATCAACAACATAAACAGAAAATTGAAAGACACAATATACTATATTAAGCAGAAAGTTGAAAGTTGAAAGACACGTATAAGAAGAAATAAATCTTTTTATTCATTAACTTGCAACGGAGTACATAACTTCTCATAATCAACTAAAACTGTCAACTTGACTTAAAATTCATATAGCTGACATAAAATAATATTTTTTTCATACATTATTCCCCTTTATTACATTGAAATAAGAAACACCTTTAGAAAAAAAACTTCAAAATGCTTTAGAATGAAAACTTTAATGCTTCAAAGAACTCCTAATGCCTTCGAACTCCCGTATTATTCCCAGCACATGTAGAAGAGGTACCAGCACATTAGGGAATGCACTGGTGATTGATACCAACCCGGCTAACCTAAATTAATACAATAATCATGTCACAACCATATTTTCTAGAAAAGGATATTTTAGTCATTTTGGTAATTAATTAAATATTATGCATGTTGAATATTTATTTATTGTTAGCTTGTTAGATTTAATTTTGGACTTATGTTAGTGGACATAACAAGTGTAGATTAGAACCATGGACCAATATTTAATTCTAGTTAGATTTGAGCCCAAAAATAAGCCCATTTATTAGGAGGATGAATTAATTAAGTTAAACCATTAGACAAGAACCTTCCCTCCTTAATAAATTTCTTCATGAGAGGCCCCAAGGGATATTTTAGACTTTACATAGTATCTTGAGGGAGGGGTCAAGAGAGGCCTATATAAAGGGGGTAAAAACTTTCTCTCCCTTCATTTTTTATTTCAAATCTAGATCTAGAATTTTTTTCAACCAAATTTCTTCATTTCTACATCAATTCCCTACCAAATTTATTCTCAATTCCTTCTCAAATCATCATTGGAGGCTAGTAGATCAAGGATCTAGAAGGAGAAAGTAAGGATCTACAAAGAGGAGCAAGAATCTACAAGTTGGAGGCTACTTTCACCCAATTCGGGAATTTTATTGGGAATCGATCTCTCAATAGTTATAATTCAGTTTTTTCTATTAATTAGGTTTTAATCTGTGAATTAACCATAAGGAACCACCCCACATGCATAGGCTACCCATAGGAATTGAAATTATGTTCATAGGAGGCCTATGGAGAAAGTTATGGGTATTTTTTGTCAATTTTAGGAGAATTCCGAGATTGACACATGTTGTGTTTGTCAATTGGTCAATTAAACCAAATTAACATATGTT
>JAYESA010000006.1:105851398-105858898 GCA_036927795.1 Iris macrosiphon | reverse complement strand
ATTCTTGACACGATGGTACACGGATTGGTAGTATTATTAGATCGCCAGTCATGAGATGTTACCTTGATTATTGATGGTATCAGATACTGTCATTGTTGGTATTGGATAATATTGAATATTATTGATTAAACATTGGATAAATTGGCTAGTAACATGTCATGATTCGATCCATCGTATCAGTCAGGGCGGAGAAAATACCAATTAAATATGAGATCAAGAACTATCGGCTAGTAGTGTAATCATTGGCTACTAACTAACCATGTAATTCACGTATGGTTGAGTTAGCTCCTTAGTGTAATCATTGAATCTTCCAGGCCGAGCACATATTTAGTTAGTATATCAAAACATATAGTTATTGTAGTTTCCATTATTCAGTTTATTGATTACCTTGTTCTATTCTGATATTATAGTTCATCTCCTTCATTCTTGTACATATTAATTATATTTTCTGTTGCTAGTTATTGCCTATTCTCTCATTGTTCTTGATCATCAGTTATATTCTCATCGTAGATAATATCTTCTATTTTACTACTTTATAGTTTTTGTCAATTAATTTGAACTATTATTAGGTTGTACTTCGCTCCATTCCTGACTGGAAAATATTTTTCAGAGGATCCAGAAGATTGGTGTTCGATAATACTACGAACCTCGAACTATAGATGGTGTAGATGTGGACCCACAAGTTCTAGAGTAACTGCCGGAAGATTTAGCCGGATTCACTAGTTAGCATAGTTAGTTTTCTTTAGCATTTTGGTACCGGATTTTTTTTGGCGTATATTTGAAATTTGGATATTATTTTTATTTGTTGTTATATTTTAGATTACATAGTTATTTTAGACTTCTTTGATATCTTATCGTACCATAGATTTGTGATTGAGTATTGTGTTGTCCTCCTTCTTGGAGTTGAGATATTATTGGCAGATTATCGATTATTGTGAGATGTTTAGATAATATAGTCAACCTAAATAGCTGTAGAATCATGAAATATGCTGGGAAATTGTCCTCGTATTTTACAGTCAAAACCCCCAATATACATGAAGTCCGCGTAAAACAGAGCTTCAAGGCTGTTTGGCGTAAAATATGGCTTCAGAGCTGTTCGCGTAAAATAGAACTTCAAGGCTGTTTGGCTAAAATAGAGCTTCAGAGCTGTCCGCGTAAAATAGAACTTCAAGGATGTTTGGCATAAATAAGGCTTCAGAGCTATCCTCATAAAAGCATAGTTTCAAAGCTGTACGCGTAAAACAGAGCGTCAAGGTTGTTTGGCGTAAAAGGTTGTTATACCTTCCTGCGTAAAGTTTAAAATATGTTGTTTTTTAATGCAGCGTAAAGTTCTACGAGAAACTCTTCATACTCCTCGGATGAATTTGTCAGACAAATCAGCGAACCTGACATCTAACAAAAGTACTGCACGATGATCGAGAGGACGGCTGTGATGATGATTTTATACAGAGACCTAGGTTGTCGTTTAGTGACATATTTTTGATACAAGTCATTTTTACGCATTCAAGGGAAGAAAATGGAGTCTTCTGAATACGCTGCATATTCTACATTGACAGAAATGAGTTTTTACGCTCAAGATAAGACAAAATCAGATGCCATATCAAAAGTTATTTCTTGTACAAAGCTCGAGGCATATCTCTGTATTTTAATGCACGAGATGGAGGCATATCTCTGCATTTAATGTACGAGATTTTGTTCTAATTTTAAATTTTGTTATGACTGGGAAAGCTAAAACTGTGACTAATACGCTCACATCACCATCCTTGTATTTTACACCAACCAGGCTATTTTTAACTATAGGAGTACGCCGTATGCTATCTTCTCGAAATACGCCAACTCGGCTATATTTACAAAGGTATGTGATAAGGCTATTTAGCCATGAATACGTTCAAGACCTCATTCGTGAAGGATAATTGGCTATTTTATGCTGGTTATCTATTATTCATGAATTATCAAGTTTTACGCAGAGGCAGTTACCTACGTGGCTTGCATGCCATGATCTTCGAGAAGCAGTTATACGCGTTACCTTATAAAGGGATACATGTCATACGCAGATTCAGAAGATTATTTGAACGTGGGTAGCAGTTGTCATAACTGCAGCGTAAAGAAAGCAATCTTCTTTATAGTTTGGCCTTTTACGCCAACAAGACAGTTATTTGGCTTTTACGCCAACCATTTTATGCAGGGGCAGTTACCTACGTGGCTTGCATGCCTTGATCTTCGAAAAACAGTTATACGCGTTACCTTGTAAAGGGACATGTGTCATACGCAGATGGAGAAGATTATTGGAACGTGGGTAGCAGTTGTCATAACCGCAGCGTAAAAGATGCAATCTTCTTCACAGTTTGGCCTTTTTACGCCAACAAGACAGTTATTTGGCTTTTACGCAACCAGGCAGTTATTTGATTGATCTCTATAAATAGAGACCCCTGGTCATAGGATAAAAGATCAGAGGGGATCGAAAAGAGAGATCAGAGAAAAAAAGATCAAAAAAAGGTTTTGGCTGACAACTTTGGCAACAGGAATTCAATCCTACTTGCAACTTTCCTTTGGCTGGCTTTTGCCTTCAGTTCAGAGAAAGTTTGAAGCTTCTTCTACAATACTTCTTCATCATCGTGTAGTCCAAGAAACAAAGTGATCGACTGCAGATCAGACTTCCATAGCAATACTTTTCCAGAATCATTTTATTGTACTTAACATCCTCGTATAGGATTACTTGTACTTTTTCTCTTTTCTGGTTTTGTAAGCAAAAAGTTTCGTATAAACCTCTTTTGTTTATCCAAACAATAGCGTTCTACCGCCGATGCTGCGGCGTAGGCTGGACGTACCCACGTACTCGTGTCCCTTCACCGGGTGTGGGTTATGACAAATTTTTGGTGGTGGCCCATGCAGGTCAGGCTTCACAAGTTGTACGATGTCGTGGTAGTACGATGACTTAGTTGTACTACTACGAGCCTGCGATAGGAAATAGAAAATTGGACATAGGATATTAGGATAAGAGGATACTCAAACACAATTTCTTGAGAGATTCCTGGGACAACCCTTGAGAATCTTATTATAAATTCTAATTCAAATATTTCCCCTTATTTATGTCCGCTCTCACTTGTTGTTATTGAATTTGATTCTTAGCCCGGTTATTGGATTTAATTCTTGGTGTTCGTTGTTGAGTTTGATTTTATATCGAGATGAATTCTACGGACTAAATTACGGTATCATCTGATGATATATGTTGATGAGGACAGTGAGAAAGGTGAAACGTCTGCTTTGGTTATGGAGCCTAGAGTTTATCGCAACCAAATTAGCTATCGTGGCAGAAATGTAGGAACCTGACTTCGAATGTACATTCTTAGTTATAAAATTTAGAGTTTCTCGCAGCCATACCGGTTGGCGTAGTGAGGATTCTAGATGACATAATTATAGAGTTGCATACCTTAGTTATGGAACCTATATTATATCGCAGCTATGCTTACTAGCGTGACAAGGATTCTGAGTGTCATAATTTTGGACAGACGTATATGATTATCAAGTTGTATCTTAAATTATTTCTTAAAGTATCATTTAAATACTTATCCACTCATGTTATTTTGTCCTATCATTCTTAGCTTAGAAGTAGAGCCTTGATGTGAGTAGATAGGAGTGTACCAGTATATGACTAGTGATGGGTATATCACCCTGATTTTGAGGATAGTGATATGTTGGAAGCAATAGGTGAAAGAAGTATCTAGAAATTATGTGCAGGATGCACAGTGGGTGATGAGTATCAGTGTGGAAGTGT
The DNA here is from genome assembly GCA_036927795.1 of Iris macrosiphon. Lineage (NCBI taxonomy): Eukaryota > Viridiplantae > Streptophyta > Magnoliopsida > Asparagales > Iridaceae > Iris > Iris macrosiphon. The sequence goes on along the minus strand of JAYESA010000006.1, from coordinate 105,855,123 downwards.
GGAAGTTCATGAGTATCAGAAAGTGGAAGCCTGGTGTCACTATTCCATTCCCGGGGCAGGATGTTTTTTTATTTTATTTTATTTTGGTAAATTGTGTATTGATCATAAATATTTGTATTAATATTTAATTAGTTGGTTGTATTTATTTTTATTAGTTGTTTTAGGGTTTTGGCTAGTCTAGACCCATGTCAGACCCAACCAACACCCTTGTCAGACTTATTTATTGGGTAGAATAGTTATTTATATTTTAATTAGTTAGTTGGAGTGATTAGGAATTAATTAGAGTGCATTTGGAAACCCCAAACCTAAACCCTAGTTTGGATGTATTAGTGGAGGGCATTTTAGTTATTGTGTTATGTTGTAAACCCTAACCCTATTTTTATATACTTGGCCGAACCCCCCCCCCCCCCTAACCCTTTATTCCATTCTTCTTCTTCTTCATTCTTCTCTCCATTCTCTTCTTCTTCCTTCTTCCAATTTTCTCCAAATTCCAAGTAAGTTCTCACCTTCTTTCTCTTTCTTCATTTACTTATTCCATGAATACAAATCCTAACATTTTATTTTTCCCTAACCTATGTGTATAGAGCCTAGACTTGGTGTATAAGCTTGATTTGGAGGCTTGGAGGCTTGGTGTGGTGAATTTGGGGTTTTTGGAGACTTTGGCCTAGGATTCCAACTCTCAAGAGGTAAATCCTAACTTTTCTCTTAGTGATTGCTTTAATATAGTATAATTAGTAGTTTAGAACCTTCCTAGACCTTAGGGCTATCCATGGGAGAAAGTTGGAGCTTGTTTGGATGAGTTTGGAGACTTTGGCATAGGATTTTATGTCAATTTTGGGTGAAATTCGAGATTAACCCAATTTTGGGTGTTGCCTTAGGTTAAAAGGACCTAGGTAGACGTTCTTGGTGTCTTGAGGGTAAGTACGTGTCCCCATTCGGACACGTGAGGTCGTATCGTGAAGATTTGAGCATTTCGGGCGATTTGGGGGTTTTTCCGTCGTCGTGGGTTCCACATGCATGTGGAATTTTGCCACGGACCTAGAATCGAAGAGTTAGCATTTTTTTTGAGGTTCTAGACATCGATTAAAACTCGTGGGTAAATTTTAGGTCGATTCCGAGTAGGTTTGGTGTGCGTTTTACGAGGTATCACGAGCCGCACTCCACGTGTTTGTCAAAATGACCAAATGGCCATTTCGACTTGGTTTCTAGGTTTTGGGTTTGTGCGCGGGTAGGTTTAGTCTCGGAGAGTGTGTATTAGAGTTTTTGGGTTTATATATATATATATATATATATATATATATATATATATATATATATATATATATATATGTATGTATTTATAGGTTTATGGGTGAGTGTGGATAGTGTGTGTGGTTGTGTGTGATTGTGTGTGCGTTGGTGAGTATGGTTTGTGTGTAGTGAGTTGTTTGTGTTTAGTGTAGTGTGTGTTTGTGGTAGTGTGTTTATATATATATATATATATATATATATATATATATATATATATATATATATATATATATATATGTATATATATGTATAGTGTGTTGAGTGTGTAGCGTATTGTGTGTGTGTAACAGGTGTGTGTATGTGTGTGTTTGTGTGAGTGTTATGTGTGTGTGTGTGTGTGTGTGTGTGTGTGTGTGTGTGTGTGTGTGAGAGAGAGTATGTATACATATGTGTGTTTTTCTTATTCTTTCATTTTTATTTTTGCCTTTTTCTTGTATTTCACCTTACATTGGGGATCATGTCACTTTTAAGTGTGGGAGAGGAGATTTAATTTATTTTAAGCATTTTATTTTGAGTTAAAAAAAGAAAAGATTTTTTAATAAAAAAATATTTATAGTTTTTTTTTTTGTTTTGAATGATTTTTGTTTATGTATGTCATGAGAAAGATTCAATTATGTCTAAACAATTCATAACATGGTTGAATAAGTACCCTTTTCAACTTAAAATTAATTGGTCTAGTTACTTTTCTTGAGGATGGTATTGACTAAATTTTGTAGACAAAAGCCGGTGAGGTTTTGAGCCCTTAGACTAACACATCAGTCTCATTATTTTTTTCATGAGAGATATTCTTCCATGGATTTGTTTCTCTAGAACTTGTTTTGATTCTCTTCGAGGTCACAATGACACATGCATGTGTAAACATGATTAAGGCCCTCTTTGTTATAAGTTACATAAGCAAAATAGACTATATTATAATTATTTTTTCCTTTGTTGAACCCCTTTTAGCCTTATTGCTTTTATTTTTGTGAACCCACATTACAAGCTTTATACCTAAAAATATATATCTTTACCTAAGCCATAAAGCTAATGGAGCATTGTGCTACTTCATTTCCTTTACCTTGTGCTACTTGCTACAACTGCTTTATAGTTTTTATCATTTAACTGAAACTGCTGTTAGAGGTGTACTTGCTCCAATCCTGACTGGATATATTTTTCAGAGGATCTGGAAGATTGGTGTCCGATATTTTATGGACCTCAGCCTGTCGATGGTGCAGACAGGGACCCCCTAGTTCAGGAGTGATTTCCAGGTTGGTAGTCGGGATCACTAGGACCTCAGTTGTATTTATTAGCTTTTGGTACCGAATTTGTCCCCGACTTTTGATTTGAGAATTGTATTGTATTTGACTCTGGATATTGTTTATTATTATTATTATTATTGTTGTTGTTCTTAGTAGTAGTTGCTGTTTAGACTTTGTAGTTGTTAGACTTATGTGTTATCTTATCGTGCTTAGATTCGTGATTGAGAACTTGTGTTATCTTTACCATATTGCTCCTCCGTTTGGAGTTGAGATCTTGACAGGTACTTATATTGTTGTGTGAGATTGTTAGCTAGATAGTAGACCTAGACAGCATTCTACCATCGATGCTGCGGCATAGGCTGGACGTACCCACGACTCATGCCCAATTTTTTGGGTGCGGATCGTGACACATTTTTGGTAGCGGTCCACGCAGATCTCGAGCTTCGCAATTAGTGCGATATCGTGGTAGTACAACGAGTTAGTTGTACTGCTGCGAGCCTGCTCTAGGATAAAGGATCTAGGATAAGAGTGTACTCAATCACGACTAGAAACAATTCTAATCTAATTATTCTGAAATTGCTTTCTTTTGAAATATTACTGTCCTTCTTTGATGATATCGTATCTTGTGTCATATTGACTTCTTTTGATCAGTGTTCAGGATGCCTCCGAAGACACGATCCCATCGAACTGTCCCAGTAGTTGCCACCGAGAGGTTTGTCACCTCTCGTCCTGCTCGACTTCAGGCAGCTGCTACCGCTCCACTCACCACTCCTGCGGTTGAGGGAGCATATGCTTCTCTCGGGGATTCTCCTCCACCTGTCGATCCGAGGACTACCCCAGTCATTCCGGTGGTACCTCCTCCACCACCTCCTGTACCAGTAGACGTCGCGCAGTTATTTGCGTTCTTCAGGGAGATGATGGATGCGCAGCACCGCCAGGTGGATGTGATGAGGCTGGGCATTGAGAATGCCCACCAGGTGGCCATGACGGCAGTGGAAAGAGTGGCTCAGATCCATCCACAGGCAGATCAGACTCAGCATCCGAGGCCGGGCAGCATCATTGACTTCCAGAGGATGCGGCCCAAGAAGTTTTGGGGTACATAAGGGATCATTTACGCGAATGACTAGATAGAGCAGATTGAGTGAATTTTCTGGCTGTCACAGATTCCAGACAGCATGCAGATAGAGGCAGCGGGCA